>JARKIB010000182.1:0-257670 GCA_029378385.1 Mycena metata
AAGTTGTGCGTCCCCCGCATTTCCTTGAAATTCTCGCCAGCGCCAAATAAAAAGCTGGCGTCGCCGTCAGTGTCGATGATGTATCCGAAGCCGTACACGTTGTACGACTCGAGTAACATATGAAGCTGCGTAATCGTAAGTTATCTTCAACAGACTGAGAAATATTAAAGGAACGCACTATCTGTATGGCCGGTTTCATTTCCGTCTGGATTTTGGTCCTCAATGTTCCCTTGTTGCGGGCATCCGCCACCGCTTTCTCGACAAGGATCTTGCGCCACTCGGCGAGTTCGGGGAGATGAGCGAGGACGGCGGCAGTATCCTTTGGGTCAATATCGCCGCAAGCCTCGACGAAGGCGTCGCGCGACCGCTTGTTATATGATTTACGAGGCGCTGTGATACAGTCAACTTCGGGCGACGCGACAATACGTAGGGATACTTACCTGTCTCGTCTTCGTCCTCGCCTTCTTCTTCTGTCTTGTCTTCTTCTGCTTTGGGGTGTTCGTCCGCATACTTGGCTTGCCACATGTTCCACGCTGAGGTTTTACGTGGTTTCTTGACGGTTGTGCCGACAAGCTGGTGCAATATCTTGGAGGAAGTCCCAGTGTCGGTGGCAATTGTTTGGATTTGGGCAAGGTAGGCCTTGTGAGCGTCTAGCACACGACGGCGCATGTCGGCAGGAATTGGACCGCGTTTCTTTGCGCCTGAGGGGTGACCGTCGTCGTCCGCCTCCTTGTTTTCATCCTCGCCGGCGATGGCAGCTTCGAACGCGATATCAGTGTCGGTGGGCCCAACCTCCGCTGCTTGTTTCGCTTTCGCTTTCCTGGACTTCCGTGCGGCGGCGCCCGCCTTGGAAGTACCTGCAGCAGCCGCCGTCTTGGAGGTCTTGCCCGCGGGCGCCTTGGACTTGACCGAGCTCGACTTGGCTTTCGACGCCGCCTTCCCTTTCCCTCTCTTCAACCCCGCCCCTTCCTCTTCCTTGAAAATTTCCATGGCGACGTCGTCGTCGGCGAACTCCTGTTCGTCCTGCTCGCTGTCGTCGTCCGACGGGTCATCTACTGGGATGTTACGCGCACGCTGCTTCTCCCTCATCATCTTCTTCTCCGCCTCCGTCCTCTCGTAGTCGTCGTCGCTGTCGCTTGGCTCGGAGGAGGGGGAGCGGGAGCGGTGGGAGCGAGCGGGAGATGGAGGTTGCGCGGGTGGGTCAGGCGCAGGCGCAGGAGGAGCGGGCGGCGCGGGGGCAGGAGTAGGATGTGCAGGCTCAGGCGCAGGTGCAGGTGCAGGTGCAGGCTGAGGTGCGGGAGCTGCTGGGGGCAGGTGCAGGTGCGGGAGGTGCGGGTGGTGCGGGTGGTTGGGGCGGGGTAGCTGCTGGAGAGTGCCGGGGCGCGTCAACGGTGTGCGAGCGACTCGGGGGTCTAGTTTGGTCCGGGGAGGCGACGCGCGAGTGAGGGCCAGCGGATTGAGCACGCGGGGAACCCGACGCGAAGGGATTCTCCTCGAGAAGATCTTCTTCGCCTGCTAGGTCGATCTCGAGACCATCAATATCGGGTTCGCGCTTCACGCGAACCACAGCGGGAGTGCTGTCCACGTCTAGCGAAGGGTCCTCCTCGCCGGTGAGGTCGAATCTAAGGCCGATGAGGCCCGGCGGGACCAAGGGTGGCTGGTACTCGAGTGGACCCCGACGCCGCATGCTGAACGGGTCGGCGGACGCGCTGTCCAGCGAAGGGGCCTCGGGCTGCGTGTCTGCGGTGTCCGCTTGAGCATCCGGCGTGCGGGGACAGGGACGGGGAAGGGGACGGGGAAGGGGACGGGGGGCTGGGTCTTCTGTCGCGGTGGCGGTGGCACGTTTGCGCTGGAATTCAGGTTAGCGCGAATCAAATTAGCCTGCAAGACCCAAAACTTACAGAACGACCGCGGGGTGCCTCCTCCTCATCCCCAGCACCATTGCCATCGCCCGCTGGAACCTGGGCAAAAGTCAGCAATGACCGTGTAACTTTGAAAGAACTTTGGCTTACAGAACGACCAGCGCCTTTAGCGCGTCTAGCGGGTTTCTTGAAGGGTTTTGGGGCAGCAGGTACAGTTGTCGCCTTTGTGTTCTGAATGTAAAATGAGTGTTGTTCGGTACTGAAAAAAATGGTGGCTTACCGAACGCGTGCGAGGTTTAGTCGCGTCTGCAATGGTAGAGTCTTCTTCGACCGTGCCAGCCTGTTCAGGGTTCTGAATGTAGAATGAGCGTTGTCGGTACTGGAAAAAATGCTGGCTTACCGAACGCTTGCGCGGTTTAGTCGCGTCTGCAATAGTGGAGTCCTCCTCGACCGTGCCAGCCTGTTCACGAAAATAAATTAGTGTCGAACATGAGAACCAGATGGGTCGTACCTTTCGTCTGCTCCGGCGCAGGGGGATTCCACCGTTGGTGTTTGCGGCTTTAGCCTTGGATACGTTAGATCCTTCGTACAGCAGTATAGGCATAATAAATGAAAAACCTTTTCAGTTCGCACCGCGGGCATGGGCGCGTTCTTCAAGTTCAAGTTTGGGGTGTAGTTGGGTGTAGTTTGCGATGTGTGGAATGGTAGGAGGAGGAAGGTGAATGCGCCTGTTGTTTACCCAAATGGTCGGTCAATGTGAATAAAACGCTTTGGGGACTCACCAGCGGGGCATCACGCTCGTGCGCGCACGGCGACACATCGCCGAAACATCTGACCTCCCAGAGGCCATCGCCATCCGAATTCAGTAAGTCGCCTATTGCCTTGTTAGGTGTGTCGATATAAACGCCCGAGGGACTCACGGAAACGCACTCCTTATCCACGGATTCCCCTTCAAAGTCCTCTTCCTTCTCTCTCCTCTCCTCTGTATAATTTGTCAGTGTCATTTGAGCAGAATTCTTGCGGAATACTTACCATCGATCCCGCCGCTTTCCCGCCGCACTGCGCCGCCGTCCAGTTAAGTCGCCTGTCTCTCCTTCATGCGAATCGGCGCTGACGACCTGTCCCCACCCGCCTCAGCTCTCCCGCCCTGCCCGCCGCAAGGTAATGCCTAGTTTATTTCAGCTTCAATCACTTATCGCAGTTGTAGATTTCGAACACTTACCATCTCGGGCGCGCCGCCTGTAATTCAAGTCCGTAATAATTCCCCTCCACACCTTGGACGACTAATAACCCCTCCGCATCGCTGTCACAGGTCCCGCCGCACCCTGTCGCCCGCCTTTGTTTGTACTCCTCCTCCCAACTCCTTTTCTACGCGACTGACTTCTTCTCGTCCTCCCGCCTTTGACGTGTTGAGCCGTAATCCCTAACATGCCAGGTAATGTCTAGTTGACTTCAGTTTCAGTGACTGAGATCCATATGTAGGTTCGCGCTTACGATCAAAAATCCCGCCCTCGGCGCGCCTTGGCCCGCCGCCCGCAATTCACGTGCGTTTTGATTTTCCTTGACGCAGTCATCCACTAACGACCCTTCCGCATCGCCGCCACAGGTCCCGCACCGCCCTTGCGCCGACTTCTGTTCGTGCTCCTCGTCGCTACCCTTTTTTTCTACTTCGCTGACTTGTCTGCTTCAGCCTTTGTATTCGCCTTTTTTACGTCGTATATACACTATGTACATTGTATTACATCGTCCCCCCCCATCGCCCGCCGTTGCCGCCGCCTCCGCCGCCCTCCACCCAGGGCTTGCTTTCGACATGGATGTCAAGAGCAAGCCCCAAAAGCTGTGCTGATGTGTTGCCGTCATTGTTGACAGGTCCAGTTTCGGGGAAACTGATAATCGTTATCAGTTTCCCCGAAACTGGACCTGTCAACAATGACGGCCCGCCACATCAGCACAGCTTTCCTCTCTTGTCCCGAACCACCATGTCGCCTAAGTAAGTCCGCCACTTTGGTACAGTAGTCAGTAGACACTAGATAGAAAGCAATAAAATAAGTTTCGAGGCGCCAGCGACGTCCTCGCTGCTATTGAACGCGTCCCCGAGACCCATAAATTAGAATAGAAATAAAAATAAAATAAAAATCAGTGCTGATGCCGTCCCGTAGCCCGTACATCGACGACCGCGCCGAAGAGGTCCCCAACGCAGAGAGTGAGCGCGTCCCAAAGAGAATCAAGAGAGAGTACTCACGTTGGTTGTAGTGAACGACGGCCCCAGCGACGGCGAATCCGACTCTGAAGAAGCGCGCGTCCGCAGGCAAGACCGCGAGCTCTTCAAAATGCCTGAAATACTGGCGACTCACGAAGCGCGTTTGCGGGAGGCGGGTCCATACCGCATCCCGACGCATCTTCTTCCTTCTGGGGCGGCTACTCCGGCGCGGCATGAAGACCAGCTCGAGGACATGCCCTCGCGCGCACCTTCCCCGACGATCCCTCTACTCCCGCCAATTCAAACGGGCTCGCGCGCACCGACACCCGACTACATTCCTTTCAATCACACTCACCACCAGCCGCATTCTTTTCCGCCGTCCATGGAGCAGCTGCGCCAACGCACACCATTATTCCTCGCCGACCCCGACTCGCGCGGTCCGACCCCCTTCAGTCAACGGGGTGAATCTTGGGGACCAACGCCCGCCGTTCCTCAACTCCGCCTCCAGACGCCGCTCTTCCACGACCCCCCCGTTCCCGCCCAAAGTCCAAGCAAACGCCCACCCGCCTCTGACCCCGCCTCTGACCCCGACACCGACCCCGACACTGAGCGCGAAGACCGAGCGCGAAGATGACGAGCGGTCAACAAACTCAGGCCCTCCGCCTCGCAAAAAGCTGAAAACGTCTCATTTCAAGGCATCGGCGTTTTTGGATCTCGCCGCTGAGCTGTCCGGCGACGACGACGACTCGGGCGATGATCAAAACGAGGACGAGGAAACCCTCTCCGACAAAGGTATGAGTTTTTCTGGTCTACTTAGTACATTTGCTCAATCGTGTCTAGAGTTCCTCGACGACGAACCCATTCACGACGTGGTACCTGCGGCGTCTTTCCGTCCAGTCGCAGATGCCCCGGACGACGATGGCGATGAGCTCCGCGCTATTGCTCGGCACTACGAAGATGAGGCCGCTCGCGAGCTCGCTGCCCCGCAGCAGCTGCGCCCAGCAGCGCCTGTAGCACCGCGCCCACCGATCCCTCTGGCTGTGGGGTCGTGGATTCGCCACCGCGGCGAGCTCAGCTTCGTCATGTCGGCGCGCGAGGTTTTACAGGTGAAGAACGGCAAATTCAAGAAGAAGAAAGTCAAGGCCGACTTCACCGACCTGACGCACCGACTCGTCTTCCCCACCCGCGAGCACACCGAGCCCTTCCGCCTCGCCGAATCTCGGGACTTCCACCACAGCCTGGCGAAGGCCACCTTCGTCGGCCTTTGCCCCGCCCTCGCCCCAGGCGATCGCGTGGTCGTCGTCAGTGGGGAGTTCCAGCACAAAACGGGCCAGCTGTACCTTTGGAGTTTGAGGGAGGTCCTGCGCGACAGCAAACGGGTCAGAATGGCCAGGATTGCTGAATTTAAGGACGGGCGCGACAAACTTGGACGATTCGACGTCGAGGTCTGCCATCTGAAACGGCATATCCTCGACGCGTTCTGCCCGATACAAATGCACGATCGCGTCTGCGTTGTGTCGGGTGTACTCCATCGGGGGTTGTCTGGGCGGGTGACGGACTTGAGCGACGGCCTGGTTGGCGCAACGGACGGAGAACTCGAGTTTACCGTCGACGTGCGCCACGTCGCGCGGGACCTGCGGTGCGGAGATGTGGTCCGCGTCATTCGCGGGCAGTTCACAGGATCTGTCGGGCTCATCGTCCACATTGGGTTGGGCGGGTCGCTTGAAATATGGGATGTAGGTGACTTTCGTTTTTTGTTTCAAGATATCTTCTAACGCGATTCCTCAGGCCGAGAGAAGTGAGAATTCGGTATGTTTCAATCTACGCCATAATACGAGTCTGATGTTTTTATTGCTCTAGAACACGGAAAATCTTTCCGACGAAGTACAGGCTCAACTGGTATGTTTTGATTATTTACTGCGCTATAACTATCTTACTCGTATCTAGCTGCCGGTTCGTGCTCGAAATGTCGAATTGGTAGATTACCAGATGGCGGTATACTCGGCGTCGTACACACGGACGAGTGAGGTCGGCGCGTGGGTCCCTCTAGAAACTGCCCCCACCGAACCCGACGACCCAGAACGCGAACGCCTGCGGCAAGAAAGAAGGGTACAGGAGCAGAAGCTCAACAAGTACAACGAGTTGAGAGCTCCTTACGACGAGGAAAAGACTCGAGAAGAATTTCAGGACCGTTACATATCCAAGATCGCCGAGCTCTCCCAGAGATTGGCCATCCCATTAACAGCCGCCGACATGGACGATATCGCGAGGGTCGCGAAGAAATTGGGGCGGCCATTAACCGCGGCCGACAATAACAACTTCGCGGAGATTTCCAAGAGACTGGGCCTACCATTGACCGCCGGCGACGTCCACAAGCGAGATCGACGCCTCAAAGACGCCGAGCTCAAATTTGCCTACACAGGCCACCGTTTCGAGGGCATTGATGTCAAGGTAATCAAGGGCCCCAACAAGGGCGTTCACGGCGTGGTCGTCGCTGACCATGATTCCGCTGAACGGGTGAAACGCCTCGGGAATAAAAGGAGACGCGCCCAAGATCGAAACGCAAAGGGTATCGTGCTGACGGTTCGCAAAGAGGCGTCCAACCAACGGATCCTTGTGCGCATCGAAGACGCCCAGCACCTTTAGTGCGTGACGGCTCTCAGTCTTCAGAATTAAGCTGACTCTGACTTTCGTAGCTCCAAAACCTCCCTACACAAAGCTCGGAATCTCCCAGAAGCCGTTCTCAAGGGGAACCGCCCCAAACGGGAACCTCCACCTCAAGTTGTCGATGATGTTTACCTGCAAGGGCCCCTCGAGCCCGCAGCGCAGGAACATTATCCCAAACTCGACATGCCATTGGCGGGCGAGGGGGATGGAACCTGGGTACGGGCTCCCGAATTCCGGCACGTTCGAATCGACGTCCGCCTCAGCGGGCTGAACACCATCCCCAAGGTTTCCGACAAGATTCTAAAGTTGGAAGGGCACAACGGGTACCTACTGGCGGTCGATGGCGTCGAGTGGGACAAGTCCAACAACGGCAAGATCGTCGTGCGGGGCGCGGGCAAGACTGCAGTGGCCGTTTCCATTCCCCCGGCTTGCGTCAAACCGCGGAGAACAGACGACGATGGCCACAGGCTGAATGAGGTTCAGCTGCGCGTGGTGGTTGTTGGGCCCGATCAAGTGGGGAGCACGGCGGACAAGGGCAAGTACGGCTTCACGGTTCCTGCCCGTTCGACCGCAGAACTGGTCGAAGTCCAATTCCCCGGTAGTTTCTTGACCGGCCAGTTCCCTTACGCCAGTCTATGTCTCGCGAAAAATATTGCAATACAGACTTTAACGCACAATTTCGTAGAAATTCCAGTACCAGCCATGTAATATATTGTAAATAATGCTGCTAGTGTATATTATCTACTTGATGTAATTGTAACGTACAATATGAATGCAGTCTCGTTAAACGTCGTTTAACGCGCACGCTCTGCGTGCGCGTTTAAACCGCGGGCGCCCAACCAAGCGCCCGTGTTTAAGCCTTTGAATTGGAGCTTCCTGCACTTCCGCCATCAGGCCAGGGTGTATGGTTCAGCTGTCTCCTCTCCTTTGAGGTTACGGACGTTCCGAGCTCGGGGAGAAATGCCCCTCCAATTTTAATTGCTTTTTTCCCTTCTTTTCTTCCTACCTTTATTATATTTTCCTTCTTCTTCCCGTATGTAGATTGCACTTGATTTTTGCATTGACGCGACGCGACGCGACGTGGTCACGAGACTCGGAGAAACCCTTATCAAATCTTATCGGTTTCTCCGAAACTCGACCCGTCAAAGGTGCCTTTGTTTGTACAGGGCGCCTATTTCTTCTTGCTCTTGACCGTCACCTTCCTAAAGTAGATAGAAATGGAATTGTATAATTAGCTCTTAGAATACAAGTTCGTTAGTGAATCCAATACAAGTACAGTAGTTATTGCACAAGTACCCGTACTTATTATAAGCTAGAGTCTCAAATACACAAGCGCCTTGTCGGCGCTGTAAATCTCATTAATTCCAAATCGGGAAATACGTGTGAGTGGCAGACGCACTGTCCACTCTCTACCAACTCACCGCGTTCACAGTTCACCATGAAGATCACAGGAAAGATGAGGAAGTCTCTGGCGGCGTCCAGTCCGTCGTACATCGCTGTCCCAGGTCCGAATGTCCAGCATCACCGCAAGAAACTTCCCCGACACATCGCCCTTCAGCCCAACATCCTTCTGGAACACGGGCAGACGCTCGTGCAGCCCAGCCTGCCACCCCTACGTCTGCCTGCGCACCCCGCGCCCCCCCCCTCTCCCGCAGATCGCGCTGCCGAAGAACGAGCACAGGAATTTGTGCACGATCCCGACATAACAGCGCCCACCTACGAGCCACTCCAGGACTCCACCAAGTATCGTCGCAAACGCGCTGAGCAGTGGGCGCGTTGGCAGACAGAAACCATCCCCCTCATTCTGCCCCACTTCGCCCGGGTCCTGCACCTCACCAAGTCGCTCCGTCTTGTGGACGACCTAGAACTGCCGCCGCCTCGACCCAGTGACTGTACCTGCATCGAATTCAAGACCCACAGTATTGTCGTCGTCCGCTTTTCGAGTAAGTGTTCCTTTGCGGCTGTACAATATGCAGGACTCACGATCTCCATAGAAATCGAAGACATAAACCTGCGAGCTTGCAAGTGCGCACCGCTATCAGTCCAACTCGTCCAGGGCGGACTGTTCGGTTGCGCCCCGGTCGCGCCTTCTCTGGCGGTCGACATGCGTGTTCTCGAATTCGCTCGAAACCTGTTCCTCCACGTCGCACCCAACAATACCGCTTTCTGTGCAACACTGGAAGGCGTACTGGCGGCGATGGGTTTTCAGCTTGAGCATCAAGTAGGTTTTCTTCTTGCGCTAGTCAAACTTGACTGACGAGCTTATACAGAACTCTTTGCGCCGACGATTTGGAAACACCCTGATGTGGTATACGCACGCCTACAACCGCCTTAAGGACAAGTACACCCGCGTAATCGAAGTGGCTCGCGAGGCCATTCATCCAGAACCGTTATCCGCACCACCCGCACCACAGCCTACCCCACAGCGCGCCTCACCAACTCCTGGAGGTAGAATGAGCGAGGCTCGAGGTCGTTCCATCGAACCACGGCGCGCGCGGTCCTCGTCACCGAGCACGCCAACCCCGGGGCCTCGGCGATTTCGAAGAGCTCGATCGGAGTCGTCTTCACCGGGCACACCAACGCCGGCGCCGCGTGGGCGTCAAGCAGCTCGATCCTCTTCGCCGGGCACGGCGGCGGCGGCGCCGCGACCATCGCGGTCCTCTTCTTCTTCACGAAGCTGCACCCCGGTGCGCGGGCGGAAGCGCGCGAGGGAGCCGACCCCGGAACCAGTCGAGGTGCCGTTCCCAGAACCTCCGCCTCGCACCCGACCGAGCGAACACCTTCGCAAATGCTGTCCGGGTTGTTTTGGAGACCTCAAGCATAACCCTGCCGAAGTGTAAGTCGATATTGCTGCCTGAGTCCCTGACGGACACTGACCATGGTCTTGTAGAGCGGACCTCATGGTCTGTCTTGACGCCTGCTTCACGCAGAAGAAAAACAAGTCACACCGAGATCCACCGAAATTCCATCCCCACAGTCGCTTCGTCCCAGAAAGCGTAGCGCGAAAAACAGAGGAGTATGTCGAGAGTGTGCGCCAGCAGAAGAAGACGAAACGTCCCAAGAAGAACAATGGGGTCGTCGTTGACGAGGAAGAGGACGAGGACTGTTACGAGCACGGGCTGCCCCTACCCCGCTCAGTCCTTGACGGATGCGAGGCATCGTTCAAGGCGGCGGATGAAAAGCGAGAGAAGGCCAGCACCGACTTCTTCGAAGACACGGCGCTCATGGCTCTCCTCTGCCGCCATGACCGAGTCCTTTTCGTCGTTAATATGCACTCCGCCGGCGAGAAGCAATTCAACGTCGTTGCGTTGATGGAGACGCTCTTCCAGCATCTCCCTCTGAACATCCGTGTGGGGCTGCTCTACGACGTAGCGTGCTCCTTCGAGCGCAGTTGCCGGAAGTGGGGGTTCCTTTCACGCTTCCTGGAGCGGCTCGCGTTCGCCGTGTCTGTCTTCCACGCCTTCGGGCACGAGTGGGCCTGCCAACTCCTGTATCATCCTCGCAAACGCATTGGGTTTGGGTTTACCAACGGCGAGGGCTGCGAGCGCTTTTGGCACTCCATCAGTCATTTGATTGCGCACCTACGTATCTGTGCGGTAAGCTCTGTCCTTTATTTTAAATCCTAGCGAAGCTAACGAGGCTGTAGTACCACAACCGCCTCTATACTCTGGACTCGCAAATGGAGCACGCCGCCGAAGCTAGTCTTACGCGCCTAGGAGCATGGGTGGCGCGGCGCTATAAGCACAGTCAGAGCAAACGCGTAGAAGCAACAAAGGCGTTGGCTGAATGTGGTTATTCTATTGCCACACTGCGCACCCAGTGGCAGCTGCAGGTTGCTGCTCAGACGAAGCCGTTACCAAGTACGTCCATTATACAAGGGCGCCTTTCTCTACTAACAGCGTTTTCAGAGCGATCCAAGAACGGCGGCCAGCAAGCTGTGAGTAACATCATACTCCTGCGCGGCTCGGTCAAGACACAGAAGCAAGTTGTCACGGAGGTGCGCGAGGCTTTTGTGGCCGCCGTGAGGGCGGAGCGTCCCGACGCGGGGGCACTGAAGATAGACCTGGAAACCGCTGAGGCTGCACTCGAAGCGACCAAGGAGAAGCTGCACCGTAAAGAGCGCGACTTGGGGTTCGCTGAGAGGGAGGACCTCAAGAAACTCTTAAACAGCCAGTACATGCGCCTAGTCATGAATGCGCGCGCCCTCAAGCTTCGACTCATCCAACGCCTGCAGCACCGGAAATTCGAGATGGATCCAGTGGAGCGGGCTTGTCGACGACTCCTGAATGGTGACGATTCTTTTCCTTCTTGCGTCAAAACCCAGCGACTCACGCGATCTCAGATGCCAAATTACATTCGCACACGGAGGCGGCAGTAAAACGCCGCGAGCCCACCATCGCCAGAACCTGCGCAGAATACAATAAAATCTGTGCTCAGCTGCAGAAGCTTATCGACAACCGCCAGGCACCACGGAACGCGATAGCCCCGCTGCCAATCCCCTCAAAGGGACTTTGGAAACTCGACGTTGACGACGCGATCTTTCAGAACGTCGGCTTGGACGAGCGCGTCGACGGCGAGGCGGACAATAACCCACCCCTTTGGCTATCCGACGAGCGTGTCCGCACCGGCATCAAGGCCATGCTGGAGCTCGACAGATGTAACGAAGAGGACGCTCGCTTGCGGAGGGAGCGTCGTGCGTTGCAGGTCTGGTTTGCTGAGGAGTGGGAGGTGGTTAGTCGGGCCATTGAGGATGCCAGTGCGTTCAGCTCAGCAAGTTTCACTCTCTAACCTACAGACTGACACATTTGTAGACTCGTCGGAGGATAGATATCACTTGAAACTGCGACAGAACCAGCTCGTCCGACTTTGCGCCACCTGGCGCAAAGACCTTCCTGACCTCAGGGTGGATATGTCGACGGTGCCAGCTTGGGGGCCTTCCGCCCAGCAGCTCGCTATGTGCATGCTCGACGCGCACGAGGCTGCCCGAGGGGACGATCGTCATTACGGGACAGGAGGGGGAGATGAGGACGACGGGGATGATGCAGAAGCCGAGGGCGGCGGTGAGGAGGAACATTTTGGGACACTGGAGGCGTTAGAAAGAGCAGACGTGTATCGCAACGATGACTAGTTACAATTCCTTGTATTATGTACGAGTATGTACGTTTTTTACCCATTATTTCCTCTCCTCAAGCTTCAAGACGTTGCCGCCGTTTGGGGATCACCGAGTACGTCCCAAAACAGTCTCATTGAGCAGGCACTGATGACCGGCGCAGAACTTGAAAAGGAAACAGCAGGAACAATGCGCGTGAGCGCCATCTTCACGAGGTATGTTCCATGACGGCCTCGCTTTGAACGGACACTGATGACCAGCGGTGCAGACCCCGAAAGGAAACGCGAAGGACATTGTACGCGGCCACCAACCTCCAAGAAGGAACTCGTGCAGAACAATCCATTGCGCGTGGCCGATGGTCGAAAGGTATATAAGGCTCGCAAGGTACGCCTCGAAAACCTTACCACTTTGCTTTGCCATTGAACGTCTTCTATGCCCTCTAACCACTCTCGCATTGCTCGCCCTCGTCGCCAACGAGCGTCGTCGCCCCTACCGCCTTCGTCGCCTCCTCCTCCGTCGTCCTCTCCTCCCCGGTCGCCCAGCCCGCTTCCACGCGCATCGTCGCCCGAGTTGCCGGCCTCCATCATGCTGCAACCCATCACCGACCCGGCCCTTCGCCGCACACAGGAAGCCGCGCGCAAGCGATTCAATCGGAAGATCGTGAAACTGAAGAAGAAACTTGGTATGTCCTACCCTTGGTCCCTCCTCGTGCGGTCTTGTTTACGTCGCCTTTCCTTTAGCTCAGAATCCCGACAACGCCGTGTGGCAGGTCAAGCTCGAACACGCCCGTGAGTCTTCTCCAACTTCCTTCGACATTGTTTGCTCACTCATTCATTGCTTTAGTTCAGGATTACAAGGAGGAATGGGGAGACTTCATCGCCGACAAGCACGCGAAGAAGTTCGCTGCGAAACGCGACCGCCTCTTGAAGGCCAGACAGCTAGCTCGTGCGTTTAACTTTGCTATTCATATTTTTCCGGAGTCCTGATCCGCCCTGTAGTTTACGGCGGCTTCTTCCTCCGTACCCGCAGCGGCAACTACAAGATCAACCCAGCGTATCGCACTTACTACGAAGGCCTGCAAAGCCTTGTTCGACAAATACGACTGTCGACATCGAGCCCGACGACCGCTGGACCCGGGCCATCGAGATGACGCTCGACGCGCTTTTCTTCTACACCAAACTCGAGGCAAACGCTGCCGGGGATCGGGACGTCATGACGCACCTAGCGCTCGAGTCCTTCACCATCGACTTGCGCAACCCTTACCAGCAAGGCGACAAACGTCGCGCGGAGCTGGAGGCGAAGTGTGCGTGTTCGTTCTTTTCGCACCCCTGTTCTAACTAGCTTCTTTTTAGATCGTGCGCACCTTCGTTACTTCGCTCGCTCGGGGTACACTGTAGACGCGCCTCTGGGGACGGAAACCAAGACCCACTTCCAGTGGACTTGTCATCCGGACCAGGATAGGACCAACTTCAAGGATATCATCCTGAATTTCACCCGCGGTGCGTTCTTCCTTCTTGCGTCCTTTCGTTTCCTCACTTCAATTTCAGGGCGGTCCTTCAAGTCGAGACTCGAAGAGTGGGGAACCGACGCTTGCAAGGAAGTCGGCGTCGTCGCGCCTGCAACGCAAGCTGGCGTCGTGCCTGCGACGGTCTTCTATGGTGCCATGTAAATTAACTTAGTTAACTTGTACCCATTTCTTCTTACTTAGTGAATTGTTATCGTCTTGAACTTCTTGTAAACATTTCTTTTGAATTACTTAGTGACTTGCTACTGTCTTGAACTTCTTATTACACTCTCATTGCTTTTCACATAGTGAAAGTACTTGTGGAATTTGCCGTGCACTTCAGAAAAAATCTTCAGAGTACGTGGCATAAATAATCTCGTTTGAAGGGCAATTAATTGAGTTGCCAGATTGCGCATGCTGCACCAAAGCAAAGCGCCATTGTCCAGGAAAGCGGATTGTTAGCTGAAAGGAGGAAGAGGTGGCCATGGGAGTTGTATATATAAAGGTGCGTCGTTGTGCTCTGCATACAACCACCACCTAACAAATTCTCTCGCCATGCACTGTGTTATCACCGACATCCTCTGCGAGCTCCCGTTCCACGGCGTTGACCTCCCGCTGACCTGCCCCATCCCTGCATATTGGATGCGCCACCCCGACCACTTGGACTTTATGCGCCACCCCGACCAGTTCGGCAATCGATATACCAGTGACGGGGGCTCTCGGCGAAGCCACTGAGTCGTGGGGGTCGTGGGCCTTACGCGAGCTCCCATTCTATGGTGTCGACCTCCCCCTATTCACGTATGAGCTTCATCGCACCGGTATGTTTATCTTCCAACCGATGCCCCTCAATTGACCGACACATTTACTTAATCTCCAGGCCCGGGTCAACATGACTTCGGTTCGTTTATCCTTCACACGCTGCCCCCAGTCTGACTGACTCGATTGCTCTCTAGACTTGTCAATCGAAGGAACATTCCAGGTCCGACGCAAGAACTACGGGGTCCTCTATGATGTGTGCGTTCTTAAATTTATGCCAGAGACTATTTTACTCATTGCTTCCTTAGTGCTTGCGGCTTCGTCTTTCATTGAGTAGTTTAGACGGCGGTTTCCGTTTAAATATGAATTTTCTTTACTGGTTTTTTGCGTTGCAATACAAGTTCTTGTAGAAACTCCCTTTTTTTGAGAGGTTGGCGTTGAGTTCTGGAAAGAGGAAAGAGGGCGAACTTCCAGTCGCGAGGTGTTCTACATACGTTTCAACGAGAAATGAAAAAAAAAAAAAAATTGCTTCAAAAAATTTCGCCAAGTCCGAACTTCCCTTTTGGGACGCAGGTGGTGAGTCGCCCGATTGGGAAACGACATGAAAGTGGCTGGGATTAACGTCGGGGCTGCGTCGCGGAGGGTTTTGAGAGTGAATATCGGTGTTGCATTGTACTTAGCATCTACTGTGCCAGTTCTGAGATGCCCTTTCAGTTTTCACTTAAGTTGTTTTTTTTTTGTTCCAAGTTCAACTTCCTTTTTGGGATGCAGGCGTTGAGTCGCCGTTTTGGGAAATGCAACGAAAATTGCTGAGTTTTGAAGGGAGAGAGGTAACGTATTTGAGGAATCAAAACACAAAGATGAAACTTAAGGTGGTGGTACCTCCCATGACTTGATAAAATGACTGTGGGAGGTACCATGGCCAAAAAAATAAAATCCCATGGGAGCTCCCATGATTAAGCTGCCGTGGGAGGTACCATGGACCTAAAAAAATAAAATATGTTGTGGGAGGTACCACAAAAGGGAAAAAATGGTGGGAGGTACCACGGGATGAAAAAAGAAATCGTGGGAGGTACCACGAGACTAAGAAAATTGTGGGAGGTACCACGGGAGGAAAATACAGTGGTGGGAGGTACCATGAGATAAAAATAGATCGGTGGGAAGTACCACGAGATCAATAAAATTTGTGGGAGGTACCACGAGGTGGGTGGGAGGTACCACGGTGTGGGTGGGAAGTACCACAAAATGGTGGGAGGTACCATGGTGTAGGTGGGAGGTACCACAGAATGGTGGGAGGTACCACGCAGGTACTAGAGCCGTGGGATGTACCACGGATGTGATTATATCAAGGGTGGTGGGAGGTACCATGCACAAGTCCAATCGGGAAGTTGGTATAGTGCACACATTCCATGTGCCGTACTGTAAGCCTGGTGGAAAAAGAAAATTGATAACCGTAGCAATAAAGCTCGTACCAGGAAAGTGAAAGTGCTCAGACCAGCCCAATATTGTACCCACTGATAGCTGGTGTCAATTTACAGGCCCTGTCGGAAAATATCAAAATACTCAGACCACCCCGATACTGCACCCACCAATAGCCTCAGCAAGTACCTCTCCGACAAGCCTGCTGCCAAGGCAATCGCCCACGGGATGCCCACCCCAGGGCCAATTTATGAGCTGCCCGGTATGCTGCTGAGAAATATCAAAGTGCTCAGACCGCCCCGATATTGTGCCCACCGATAGCCCTGAGTGAGGGCTTTCAAACAAGCCCAGTACCAACCCAATCACCTACCAGATGCCCGCCCCCAAGGCCAATTTACGGCAAAGTGCTCAGACTGCCCCAATATTGTACCCACCGATAGCCCTGAGTAAGGGCTTTCAAACAAGCCCAGTACCAACCCAATCACCTACCAGATGCCCACCCCTAAGGCCAATTTACGGCAAAGTGCTCAGACTGCCCCAATATTGTACCCACCGATAGCTCTGGGTGAGGGCTTTCTAACAAGCCAGTACCAACCTAATCGCCCACCGGATGCCCGCTCCAGAGCCCATTTACGGGCTGCCCGGTATGCTGTGGAGAAATATCAAAGTGCTCAGACCACCCCAATATTGTACTCACCGCTGGCCCTGAGCGATGGCTTTCCAACGAGCCCAGTACCAACCTAATCGCCCACCGGATGCCCGCTCCAGAGCCCATTTACGGGCTGCCCGGTACGCTGACAGCAAAAAATTAATATCCTCTGATATGGTTGCTACTGCACAGGCAGAAAGCCCTGAGCGAGAGCTTTCCAACAAGCCTTTCAGCAGCCCAAACGGTGCCCAGATGCTTGAGATAGACCCTGTTTGATGTTTTGATCCAGGGCAGTTTCTGGGGTCCTGCCCTAAAAATACCCCTGTGGGAGGTACCACAGGCAAAATTTTCGCCCGCCTGTGGCGGGCCTGTGGGAGGTACCATGGTCACCATTTCTGCCCTGGGCCATGGTACTTCCCATATCCCATGGTATGCCCATTCCCAAAACCACCCTCTTGGGCCATTTATTCAAAGCAACCTAATAGACCCTAAAGGGTATACTTCAGGGTAGCCTGAAGTGCGGCAACATTACCCCCACACGAAGCCGTCATCCGCAATCCCGCACAAGAAAGCCTGTGGCGCGCACAAATACACACATCCCTTCCGGATGTGGAGGATATGGAGCACCCGCTAGGCTCCACGGGATGCAGATGATCATGCTGAAGGCATACGCAGCCCGCCGCCTCCCCCACCCACCATCCCCGTCGAAAGGGAGGGGGAGGGCACAGCTGCCTCGTTGTGTCGACGGAGCAGACCCAAACCCATGCCCACGCCCGGGCACCACGCCCACGCACCATGCCACCGCCTCTTCCACGCACGAAAGACGAACGACGAAACGAAAGAGTAAACGCGCGAGGGAGAAAGCGGTGGACAAGGGAATGACAGAAAAGCGGCGGACAAGGGCGCGAAGCGAAGCCACAAGCCCGCACGAATGCCTGTGGCGCGCAGACACACAAATCCCTTTGGGTGTGCAGCGCGGCAGGCGGCCGTTCCGCGCACAGACATACACATCCCTTCGGGACGTACAGCGCTCAGCCCGTTGGACTGGTCGCAGCCCTCCGCCTCCCCCGCCCGCCTCCACCGCCCACCACACACTGTCCCCTCCCCGCCAAACCCCTCGGAAATCCCGCCTCCACCCCATCCCCAAAAATCCCCCAACCCCGAAAAACCCAAAATCGCATATCAAACAGAGAGAAAGAACACCCACCTGCGTCAAAAAATCACTAATCTCCCCCCCATAGTCGTACGGCCCATACGTTGCCGGCCTGTGCCCATGCAAATTATACATGTCGGGCTCGTTGCCGGCCTGGAGGCCGAGGAGGTAGGGGCCGAGGATGGAAGTGGCGGCGGGGACGATGGCGAGGTCGAAGGGGGTTGTTGTGAACCTGCGAGCGAGCGTCAGTCGTGGGTCACGCTAGCGGTAACGAGAAGGAACAAGTGGGGGAGGAAGGCGGACACGCACCAAGGAATACCCAAAAACCAATGCACGTTGACCAGGTCCGAGATATTGCGCATCATGTACAGCAAATCGGGGGTAAAGTCGAGTGGGGGCGTCTGCGTGGTGCCGGTGACGCCCGTCAGGTTCTTCGAGAGGACGCGCCCGTTGAGGATCTGGCCCATGGCGACTGAAGTAAATGAATAAATAAATTGTGAGAAAGTAGGCGGACGACCCACCCATATGCGCGCTCTCCTGCGAATTCCCGCCCACCCGCACCATAACGCTCCCCGCCCTCTGCACAATATTTGCCATCAAATTCAAAAACGGGACCTGCAACAGCGTCGAGTTCTTCCCCAGCACCTGGTTCGTCACGCTCATCTCAATCGAGAACCCCAGGAACAACCCCTTCTGCTTCACACCGAGGCCGGGGGTGCCGGAATTTTGGAGGTTGATGAGGATGGGGTTTGTGAGGACGGCGGAGGTGGGGAGGGGCGGGGGGGCGAGGGTGCCGGGGTCGTAGGCTGCGACGCCGGTGTAGGTGGCGGGGGTGCCGGAGATGGTGGGTGCGGTGGTGAAGACGACTTGGGTGGGCGTGTAGACCGTTACGGTCGCATGCGTTAGGGTGAAGAATAGCGTCAGGCCTAGCAGGAGGTGGAAGGGCGGTGAGGGGCCCATCAAGGGAGTGTACAAGGGAAGTGTGGAGTGATGAGATCAATTGCGTTGCTAATCCCGTTCGGCATCTCGGCGGGCCTACTTTTAGCCCCTGACGCCGTATCCCAAATTATCTTTCGACGTGGAACTGGCAACGTCTGGCAACGTCGAGCGGGAGCGCAAATATATTCAATACTGTGTCCATGGACAGCGACGAATGGGTGAGTGATTTAGACGCACCTTCAGCTCGACGACAATTCAAATATTGATACGCTGCCCTCATATCATCACACGTCGCTAATGTGCCATCAAGGTACAGTGCCCAAGAGTCGGTGGGAACTTGAGCAACGTGGGAACAAGTCCGGAACAACCCTATGGGGCGCTATTCCAACCAAGTACTTCGCGATTTCATCTCAACATTGGTGCCAAGAGTGAGATTATGCTTCCAGCATCCACTCTGCCATGTGCTCCCAGCATTTTTCTCTCGAACACTGCAGGCAAACTGCAGGCTGTTATTCTTGTGTGGGAGCGGAGCCATTCCGGTGCGGAAACCGCCAATTTATAGAAAACCACAACTCGGCCGCGAGGACCACATGTTGTATCTCGAGAGAGAGACTCCATGTAAGCAGTGAACCCGTTGCAAACACGCGGGGAATCTATTCGAACATGTACATGGATACGTACTAGAGAAGGCTGTTAAACTGCTGTAAAGAACAATGGAAGGAATACACAAATGTGAGCTGTTAAAGAATACTATTAAAGTGAGCTGTTGAAGTGGGCAGTGCGTGCACAGCAGTTGTAATTCCAACACCACACTGCTACAAAAGCCCTGCTCGTTGCTTGATCCCCTCACCTACCCACCCCAACCTACCCACTATGCTGTTTTGGATTTTTGTCTTCCTCCTTACCAGGCAATCAAGCCTCACACAGGGACACCCAGACCTTCTTGCACGTGCACCAACAGAAGCCTCGTGCGATTGCACCATCAACAGCTGTCGGACGTTGTTCGACATCATCTGGGGATGTCTCGCCACAATCTTTGCCTGCACTTGGGTAGTGTTGCACCAGAATGTCCCGGAACCCAAATTAGGATGGTTTTCACTTCTAATGCGGAAGCTACGCATGATGCTGGTGACGATAATTGCTCCTGAACTCGTTGTGGGTTTTGCTGCAAGACAGCTTATTTCAGCACGGTGGATCTCAAAAGGCAAGGTTCCCTACCACTGTGTTACATCCAGCACTAACTTACCACCACAGAATTTGATGTCTCAAAAACGCATGGATTCTTTTGCACCATGGGAGGATTTGTGTCTGAAGAAGGTCACCCAGTTGCAAGAGTCAAACAACTTCCTGCGTACATTTCAGCCATCCAAAAAATCAAGACAGCAGATATAGAGGACAAAAGCAAGGGTGATGCACTTTCCAAAAGTGTAGCCATTGCACAGGGCCTGTGGTTTGTGACACAGTGTTTAGCTCGCGTTTTTCAGCACCTACCTCTTACTGAACTTGAGGTTGCCACACTGGCCTTTGCTGTTCTCAGTGTTGCTATCCGCCTACTGTGGTTGCACAAACCACTCGATGTGCAGCAGCCCATTGTTATTGCTAGAGTTGAAGTTGAAATCGATCCACTTGAAGAGGACATCACCCCACCGAGCGGCAGTAACACTCTCATTGACAAGCTGACCGGTGCACTCATAGGGCAATATAATGAGTACTCCCCACTCTTGTCCACTTCGGTTCCCTCCTTCTATTCCATTGAAATAGATGTCGAAGACACCAACAAACTCGCAGACATTACAACTGCAGGAGTTTTTGGTCTTGGCAGCATTTTTGGCAGCATTCATTGTGCAGCATGGAATGCACTCTTTCCATCGATGGCAGAAATGTGGATATGGAGAATAAGCTCTGTGTTCATTGCAGCATATCCGGTCCTTACATTTCTTGCAGTAATTGGTGCAATTTGGGCCCCTGATAACGACATTGCTGTGGCTGTCCTCACGAGTTTGATGGTGCCGGGAGTTGTGGTCTACCCCATCTGCCGACTCTTCCTCATCATCCTATCCTTCACCACACTGCGATCACCTCCCCCAAGCGCTTTTGTGGATGTCAATTGGAGCAATTACATTCCCCACCTCTAGCTTTACCATGATCTGATCTGTACTATGTATTTGACAATTATATCCCAAGTTTCTGACTTCCACGTAAAAAACAAAACAAATTAGCTTATTAGAATAAGAAAAAACCAGAAAGAAACTAAACCTTAAGCACCACTAGAAATGAAACTAAAACTAAACATCTAGATTACCGGAACCGCAAAGGCATTTTTTAAAAATCCACCATCAGCTGAGGTATCCATAGTCACAGAAAGAAGTCCTCTGTTGCAGTGTTCAGATGGGAGATGATCATGACAAACCTTGAGACCACGGGTTCTCTCTCCAATCAGCTGTGGAACCCGACTTCCGTCCTGGCGCGAATGGGAATGGGAATTTCAATGGTAATAAAAAGAATTTTGCAGCTTCTGACCCGAATCGAATGAGGATCTCCACATAGTTTTATTTTTCCGAATCCAAGAGACAAAGTAAAGTGGGTATGCACCATGCACCTGCAGGTCTGCTACCCAAGGCTCGTTTTATATGATTTTGAATGCCTTCAAGTTGAAATGGGATTAATGATAATAATAAAAATAATTTACGGCTTCTGGCCCCGAATCGAACAAGGAGCTCCCACATAATTTCCTCTTTCTTTCAAAGCCAACCTAGGTAAAGTGGGTGTACACCATACACCTCGATATCTGATACTGATGAGATTTGTAGGCTCATTTTATGGGTGGACTTCAAGTGCGATTGATAAACACCATCCGGGATGCCATCCATGACCTGAATTAGTGTCAGAATCAGTTGTTTGGACTGCTTTGACTTCCTCTATTTTTACGACAGGGTGTTTTATTTGTCCTCGAGTTCCATGGAAAAAGTCAGGGTTGTGGTTACTTAACTCTCTGCCCATAACACTTCTCTGAGCTTCCGTGGCAGGCAATCTGTCCCCACACAGGTCCACTGGTACTGAGTCCGGGAAGCACGACAGTTCATTTCATCAACAGATGTCAGTAGCGGCGCCAATCGGGAAGTTTCACAGCACCTTTTCCTGGCCCCTTTTCGTCCCTGTATTTTTACGAGAAGGGCATTAAACCATAACGTGGATCACAGCCGCGGTGGCGTTGGCAGCGGCTCGCAGATCTCTGTCAGGACTTCTATTGTTTAAAGTCTGCCCTGATTCATGATCGCTGTCCAATCCCTCCACTATGCTCTTCTGGGTTTTTATCTTCCTCCTCACCAGGCAATCAAGCCTCACACAGGGACACCCAAACTTTCTTGCACGCGCACCGACAGAAGCCTCATGTGATTGCACCATCAACAGCTGTCGGACGTTGTTCAACATTGTCTGGGGATGTCTCGCCACAATATTTGCCTGCACCTGGGTAGCTTTGCACCAAAATGTCCCGGACCCCGACTTGGGGCACTTTACCCTTTTGATGCGCAAGCTACGCATGATGCTCCTGATGATAATTGTTCCAGAGATGGTTGTGGGTTTTGCTGCAAGACAGTTTGTTGCGGCACAGTGGATCGCAAAAGGTAAGGTTCCCTACAACTGTGTTATATCTAATACTAACTTACCACAGAATTCGATGTCTCAAAAACACACGGGTTCTTTTGCACCATGGGGGGATTTGTGTCTGAAGAAGGTCACCCAGTTTCAAACATTAAACAACTTCCTGCCTACATTGCAGCCATCCGAAAAACCAAGACGGCAGATATAGAGGACAAAAGCAAGGGTGATACACTGTCCAAAGGTGTAGCCATTGCACAGGGCCTGTGGTTTGTGACACAGTGTTTAGCTCGTGTCTCTCAACATCTACCCCTCACCGAACTCGAGGTTGCCACGCTAGCCTTTGCTGTTCTCAGTGTTGTTATTCGCCTGCTGTGGTTGCACAAACCACTCGATGTGCAGCAGCGCATTGTTGTTGCTAAATCTGATGTTGACATTGATCCACTTCAAGAAGAGGACATCACCCCACCCAAGGACCGTATCACTCTCATTGAGAAGATTTTGGGCGGAATCTTTGGGGATTATGCCCACTACCGCACAATCTCGTCCACTTCGCTTCCCTCCTTCTATTCTATTGAAATAGATGACAAGTACACCTACGGACTTGTAACCTTTGCAGGGGTTTTTGGTGTTGGCAGCATTTTTGGCAGCATTCATTGTGCAGCATGGAATGCACTCTTTCCATCCATGGCAGAAATGTGGATATGGAGAATAAGCTCTGTGTTCATTGCAGCATATCCGGCCCTCGCCATACTTCTTCGAGTAGCACTTGGTGCATGGGATGACAACACTGCTGGGGCTGTCTGGGCGAGTTTTATGATGCTTGGATATGCAGTCTACCCCCTCTGGCGACTCTTCCTCATCATCCTACCCTTCACCACCCTGCGATCACTTCCCCCGAGCGCTTTCGTGGATGTCAATTGGAGCAACTACATTCCCCACCTCTAGATTTACTATGATCTGATCTGTACTATACATTTGGCAATTATATTTCTAGGTTTCTGACTTTTGAGTGAAAAACAAATAATAAGACCAGAAAGAAACTAAACCTTAAGCACCGCTAGAAATGAAACTAAAACTAAACATCTTGAGTGCCGGAACCGCAAAGGCATTTTTTATATATCCACCATCAGCTGAGGTGTCCATAGTCACAGAAAGAAGTCCTCTGTTACAGTGTTCAGGTTGGGGATGATCATGACAAACCTCGAGACCACGGGTTCTCTCTCTTCAATAAGCTTCAGAACCCGATCTCCGCCGGCGCGAATGGGAATTTAAATGATAATAAAAAAGAATTCACGGTCCCGTTCCATGACCTGACCCTGAATCGAACGAGAACTTCCCACATAATTTCTTGAAGATCCTTGTCCAAGTAAAGTGAGTGTTGTGCACCATGCACCTGCAGGCCTTGTACCCAAGGCTCATTTTATCTGATTTTGAATGCCTTCAAGTTCAAATGGGATACAGAATGATAATAATAAAAAGAATTTGCTGCACTGACCCGGAATTGAACAAGGACCTCCCACATAAGGTGCACCCCATCCACCCTTGACGAACATCACGTGTTATTTCCATATCTGGCGGCGGCGGCGACGAAAATATTTACCGTTGAACAACAGAAGGCTTTGAGGCAAATCCCCTCAACAAAATGTGTAAATACATCCATTGCAGCTGTGGAAAAAAGGGTGGTCCACCTAGACCTTCCCGTGTGTTGTAGTTACCGCGTTTCAACAAGCATCTCGAAGCCCATCATTATTGATGGGAACCGGCCTTTGAATCAATCTGCTAACTAGATATTCCTTCAGGGCATTTCACCACAATACATATGCCAGTAAGATATTTCCGGCGCATATCTTCAATCCTGTTGAAGGATTTGGCTGCATATCGTCTCAGACGGGGTTTTGCCCAAATAGGAAATAACACGTGATGTTCGTCGACGGTAGATAGGGTGCACCTTATGATGGTAGGTGGCCGGCAAGCGGCGGGGCACAAACAATAATAATAATAAAATGTTACCCCAAATGACAAAGGTGTCACATGTTGATGCACAGCACGTGTCGTTTTTGCGGACATTCTCGGTCTGCTGAGCACAAACAAAAAGAAAGTTCTTATTTGTGAAAAATTCCTCTTTCAAAGTCAACCCCGGGAAAGTAGGAGCCCTGACAATACCCTTCGAGGCTAGGTCACCAAATTCGGAATCGGGGCATTTTTGTCCGGACACCTTTTGGCGGGGTTGGGTGATTTTTGTCCGGTTCATACCTAGCGAAAGGTGCTGATGTGATTGCACAGGGAGGGTTTTTTGGAAATGCACTCCAGGCAGCAGCCTATGAAGACCATTCCAAAATTGTTCAGATTCTTCTTGACAAAGGTGCCGATGTGAATGCACAGGGAGGAGAATATGGAAATGCACTCCAAGCAGCAGCTGAGTGAGAGAGGCCATTCCCACATCCTTCAAATCCTCCGAGCCACCGGTGTAGATAGACTGAAGCACAAATATACATTCGCGAATATGAATATTCATCAAAGTGGTAGAAATGATATTTGCATTCGTATGAGTATTGATGGCAAATATTTGTTGATTAGTAAGCAGTATTCGTGAATACTCGTGAGTGGCAACTATTCACATTCAACGAGTTTGAATACTCGTTAGTTGCGAGTTATTCATGAATAGCATACATATAGAGTTCAATTTCAGCTACTGAACTACGAGCTCTCGTCTTCAGTAACAAACTCCCTGATCCGAGGTTGCTCTACTGTACTATTTCGACCAAATGTTCATGCCATGTCACCACAGGCGTTCACTCAGCTTGGTGTTCATTCCTCGGCAATCACCTAAAATTACCATAAATGGATGGCCAGCACTTGCCGGCCGATGATTTTTGACATTATTTACCCTTATTTGAGCCCAAAAAATTGAAATAACACCGTTACATGCACTAAATTTGTTCAGCTCACCGCCCTCCGTCACCAGTCACTTGAACATTTCATTGAAATACTACAGTATTCCACCTAGGATTACCCAACGAATATTCACGAATATCAACTTCTCCAAAACCTGATATTCGCATCCACATGAATAGCACTGCCACCTCAATTCACGAATACGAATATTCGCAATTCGTGAATGGCTTGGCACGAGTATTCATGATATTTGGAATATATACTAGAGAAGGCTGTTGAACTGCTGTAAAGAACGATGGAAGGAATACACAAATGTGAGCTATTAAAGAATACTATCAAACTGAGCTGTTGAAGTGGGCAGTGCGTGCACAGCAGTTGTAATTCCAACACCACACTGCTATAAAAACCCTACTCATCACTTGATCTCCTCATCTACCTCCCCCAACCTACCCACTATGCTGTTCTGGATTTTTGTCTTCCTCCTTGCCAGGCAATCAGGCCTCACACAGGGACACCCAGACCTTCTCTCACGAGCGGCGACCAAAGCCTCGTGTGATAGCACAATCAACAGCTGTCGGACGTTGTTTGACATCGTCTGGGAATGTCTCGCCACAATCTTTGCTTGCACCTGGGTAGCTTTGCACCAGAATGTCCCAGATCCCGACTTGGGATGGTTTTCACTTCTGATGCGGAAGCTACGCATGATGCTGGCGACGATAATTGCCCCTGAACTGGTTGTGGGTTTTGCTGCAAGACAGTTTGTTTCGGCACGGCGGATCTCAAAAGGCAAGGTCCCCTACCACTGTGTTATGTCAAATACTAATTTATCACAGAGTTCAAAGTCTCAACAACGCACGGGTTCGTTTGCACCATGGGAGGATTTGTGTCTGAAGAAGGTCACCCGGTCGCAACAGAAAAACAACTTCCTGCGTACATTTCAGCCATCAAAAAAATTAAGAAGGCAGATATAGAGGACAAAAGCAAGGGTGACACACTTTCCAAAGGTGTAGCCATTGCACAGGGCCTGTGGTTTGTGACACAGTGTTTAGTCTCACTGAACTTGAGGTCGCCACACTGGCCTTTGCTGTTCTCAGTGTTGCTATCCGCCTACTGTGGTTGCACAAACCGCTCGATGTGCAGCAGCCCATTGTTGTTGCTAAATCTGAAGTTAAAATCGATCCACTTCAAGAAGAGGACATCACCCCAATGAACAACGGCGCCGGCCCTCTCCTGCAAAACATTAATGATGCACTCTTTGGCAGCTATCGAAAGTACTCTCCACTCTCATCCACCTCGGTTCCCTCCTTATATTCCATTGAAATAAGTACCGAAGACAACCAGCAGCTCGTAAACTTTGCAGGGGTCTATGGTGTTGGCAGCATTTTTGGCGGCATTCATTGTGCAGCATGGAATGCACTCTTTCCATCGATGGCAGAAATGTGGATATGGAGAATAAGCTCTGTGTTCATTGCAGCATATCCGGTCCTCACTTTTCTTACAGTAGCAATTAGTGCATGGGCCCCTGATAACAACATTGCTATGTCTGTCCTCGGGAGTTTTTTTGTGGTTGGACTTGTGGTCTACCCCATCTGCCGACTCTTCCTCATCATCCTATCCTTCACCACCCTGCGATCACTCCCCGCGAGCGCTTTCGTGGACATCAATTGGAGCAATTACATCCCCCACCTCTAGCTTTACCATGATCTGATCTGTACTATGCATTTGACAATTATATATTCCAAGTTTCTGACTTCCAAGTAAAAAAAACAAAACAAATTAGCTTATTAGAATAAGACAAAACCAGAAAGAAACTAAGCCTTAATTAAGCACCACTAGAAATAAACTAAAACCAAACACCTAGATTGAAACTGGAACCGCAAAGGCCTTTTTTCAAAATCCACCATCAGCTGAGGTGTCCATAGTCACAGAAAGAAGTCCTCTGTTACGGTGTTCAGGTGGGAGATGATCATGACAAACCTTGAGACCACTGGATCTCTCTCTCCAATCGGCTTCGGAACCTGATCTCCGTCCTGGTGGGAATGGGGATGGGAATTAGATGATAATAAAAAGAATTTTGCAGCTTCTGGCCCCGAATTGAATGAGGACCTCCAGATAATTTCCCCTTTCAAAGTCAATCCGGGGAAGGTGAGTGTACACTATGCCAACCCATGAAAAGTGGGTGTACACCATACACCTGCAGGTCTAATACCAATGAGATTGAGTCAGAATGATATGTAATAAAAAGATTTGCGGCTTTGCGTTCTATGACCTAACCCCGAATCAAACCACACACCTCCAGGCTTTGTACGCATGAGAATTGAAGGCAGAGTCTGAGTGCCTTCAAGCCTAAATAAAATTCAGGATGATGATGATAAAAAAAATCTTGTTGTACCTCCATGACCCAACCCCGAATCGAACGAGGACCTCCACATAATTCTCTTGCGAAGTCATCCAAGTAAAGTGGGTGTACACTATACACTTCCAGGTCTGATACCCATGAGAATTGAAGGCGACTTTGAGTACCTTCAAGCCAAAATGAGATTCAAAATGATATGTAATAAAAAGAATGTTTGCTGCACCGACATGACCTGACCCCGAATTGAACAGGTCCTCCCACATAATTTTCTCGAAGTGTGGTCCAGGTAAAGTGGGTGTGCACCATACACCTCCAGGTCTGATACCCCTAAGATTTTTTATGGGTGGACTTCAAACGAGGACCTCCACATGGTTTCATTTTCCCGAATCCAAGAGATAAAGGAAAGTGGGTGTACCATGTACCTTAGGTCGGATTGATACCTGGCATGACAATCGGAACCACATCTAGGGAGGACTCTTGTGTAGGTGTAAAAAGAAAAAGAATAATCTCAAACCCTACATATAACCTGACTTGAATCAAATGGGTCCTCCCTTGAATTCATTTCCAACCCAACGGAGGGCCCTCAAATAAAGTCAATGTGCACAACACACCTTCAGGCCTTGCACCCAGGAGATTTGAAGGCTCATTGATTGTTGAGTGCATTGTTGGATAATAAAACCAATTGTGTTGCACCTTTATGACCCAACCCCGAATGGAACGAGGACCTCCACATAATTTTCTTGCAACCTAATCCAAGTAAAGTGGGTTTGCACCATGCACCTCCAGGTCTTGTACCCACCTCATTTTAGACTTTGGTGCCTTCACGCCGTTTGGTCAAGATCAACACAGGGAAAGTGGGTGTACCGTAGACCTGCAGGCCTTCTACTCATAGGCTCTCATTTTATGTGATTTCTAATGCCTTCACATCTCATGGGAATGATAATAAAAAGAGTTTTCCTGCGCCTCCATGACCTGACCCCAAATCAAACGAGGAATTCCTTCGGTCGAGTGTACACAAGTAAAGTGTGTGTGTTTCATACACCTGCAGGCCTTGCACCTATAAGAATTAAAGAGGACTTTGAGTGCCTTCGAGCCGAAATGGGATTAATGATAATAAAAAGGATTGTGCTGCGACTACATCACCTGACCTCGAATCGAACGAGGACCTAGGCCTCCCACAGAATTTTCTCAAAGAGTTGTCGTCCAAGTAAAGTGGGTGTGCACTATGCACCTCCAGGTCTGATATCAATGAGATTGAGTCAGAATGATATGGAATAAGAAGAATCATGTTGGGCTATCCATGACCTGACCCCGAATTGAACGAGGACCCCATATAAAATTCCTTTAGTCAAATGGACACAAGTAAGGTAGGTGGGTGTGCACACCTGCAGGCCTTGTACCCACGAGAATTGAAGGCTCATTTTCCGGGTGGACTTCAAGTGAGACTGAAGAACAAAAATAAACACTATCGGGGATAACCTGAATCGGTGTCAGAGAATCGGTCGTTTGAACCCCTATTTTTACGAGGTGTGTATCTTTGTCCATGGAAAAAGTCTGGCTTGTGGTTACTGTTTCACTCTCCGCCCATAACACTTCTCTGACTTCCGTGGTAGGCAATCTATCCCTACACAGGGACATCCTGATCCACTGGTACTGATCACGGGAAGCGCGACGGACTGCGACAGAAACTTTGTGTCATCGACAGATGTCAGCAGCCCCCGCCGACCAAGAAGTTCCACAGCATCTTTCCTGGCTTCTTTTTTCCGTGTATTTTTACCAGGAGGGTGTGAAACCACAACGTGGATCACAGCTACAAATACTGCAGTGGCATTTGGCAGCGGGCTCGCAGGTCTTTGTTCCGGACTGCCATTCTTAAAGTCTGGGTTGACTCATGGTCACTGTCCAAACCCTCCACCATGCTCTTCTGGATCCTCATCCACCTGGTCACCAGGCAGTCAGGTGTCACACAAGGACACCCAGACCTGCTCGTACGCCCGTCAACAGCGGCTGTGTGTGATTGCAAAAGCAACAGCTGTCGGACATTGTTTGACATCATCTGGGGATGTCTCGCCACACTCTTTGCCTGCACTTGGGTAGCTTTGCACCAGAATGTCCCGGGCCCTGACCTGGGGCACTTTGCCCTTCTGATGCGGAAGCTACGCATGATGCTTGTGACGATAATTGCTCCCGAATTTGTTGTGGGTTTTGCTGCAAGACAGCTTCTTTCGGCGCAGCGGATCTCAAAAGGCATTGTTACCCACACTGTGTTATGTCCAATACTAATCTACCACAGAGTTTGATGTCTCAAAAACGCATGGATTCTTTTGCACCATGGGAGGATTTGTGTCTGAAGAAGGTCACCCAGTTTCAAGCATCAAGCAACTTCCTGCCTACATGCTAGCCATCCGAAAAATCAAGAAGGCAGATATAGAGGACAAAAGCAAGGGTGATGTACTTTCCAAAGGTGTAGCCATTGCACAGGGCCTGTGGTTTGTGACACAGTGTTTAGCTCGTATCTCTCAACACCTACCCCTCACCGAACTGGAGGTTGCCACACTAGCCTTTGCTGTTCTCAGTGTTATTATCCGCCTACTGTGGTTACACAAACCACTTGATGTGCAGCAGCCCATTGTTGTTGCTAGATCTGAAGTTGAAATTGATCCACTTCAGGAAGAGGGCATCACCCCAATAAAGAATAGGTTCCACACCCTCTGGCAAAAGCTGGCCAGTGCAATCGGGGGGGAACATAACGAGTACCCTCCATTCTCATCCACTTCAGTTCCCTCCTTCTATTCCATTGAAATAGGTACCAAAGGCACCCACACGCTCGTAAACTTGGCAGGGGTCTATGGTGTTGGCAGCATTTTTGGCAGCATTCATTGTGCAGCATGGAATGCACTCTTTCCATCCATGGCAGAAATGTGGATGTGGAGAATAAGCTCTGCGTTCATTGCAGCATATCCGGTCCTCACCATACTGCTTATGATACCACTTGGTGCATGGGCTCAGGATAACGACATTGCTGCAGCTGTCCTCGTGAGTTTTATGCTGTTTGGATTTGTGGTGTACCCCCTCTGCCGACTCTTCCTCATCATGCTATCCTTCACTACATTGCGATCACTCCCCCCAAGCACTTTTGTGGATGTCAATTGGAGCAATTACATTCCCCACCTCTAGCTTTACCATGATCTGATCTGTACTATGCATTTGCAATTATATTTCAAGTTTCTAACTGTCAAGTGAAAAAAACAAATTAGCTTGGAATAATAATGAAAAACAGAAAGAAACTAAACCTTAAGCACTGCTAGAAATGAACCAAAACTAAACATCTAGATTGCCGGAACTGCAAAGGCATTTTTTTATCCACCATCAGCTGAGGTGTCCATAGCCACACAAAGAAGTCCTCTGTTACAGTGTTCAGGTGGGAGATGACCAACCTTGAGACCACTGGTTCTCTCTCCAATCGGCTTCAGAACTCAATCTAGTTGTCCGTACATTATATTGGTAATTTGCATGCACACAACAGATTGATTTATATGCCACTACTATCACAACTACACCCTTTAATTTTTCTACTAGCTGCACCTTAAGACATCCAGGGATGCATGAACAGGGTTGTGAAGAAAGGACTTCACTACGCACAACTTGAAGTTTGGCTGGAGTTCCATTGACAAGAGCAAACAAAGGAACTACTATTAGCGACTGGGTACTGGGCCAGTCGGGGTAGTGGGCCACTTGGATAATAAAGGGATATATGCTGCAGAACTGCGTGGTTTGGTGTTCGCAGGATGGAGTAGGGTGTGTAAAGATGTTGTTCATCAAATTTTGAAGCGGAGTGATGTGTTGATCAGAAGCTATGCTCCGGTTGGTTCCGATGGTAAGGTGAGAATCGATCATTCCTTATCTCCGAACGCCACTTGCCCTCTTCTTTTCCTTCGTTCTCAACCAATTCTCGTCCGACTTCCATGTTTGCGGGCTCGTTCTGTTGCCTATATCCAAGGCAATGTTCTATGTGATTGCTAGACCTCAGGACGACCCAAAATCTTCCCTAGGCTGCCCAAGAACAGCCCGGCCTTCGCTTGACTAGCGCGAGACAGACCCCATTATGGCGACCCACCCGACATTGCTGCTGGCCTAGGGTTTGGTATGTGCACTGATAACATGCATTCAGATGCCCTCCCAATTTGCTCTGGGTTTCTACCGGTCGATTTCGCGTTCACCGACGGTTCTTCCACGCAACCACCCAATTCCATTGCCGTACATAGATGGATTTTGTTTGAAGGGTTATGGGCATGGAGGCGCCATCTATTCTACTTAGATATGTGCCATAGCTTCCCATCTACCCTCTAAATACTTAGTTTCGCCCAAGATCAGCCTGTTTGCCTTGTAGTGCACACGATTTCGTCGATGACCCAATTTCCCCCATCCTCCCTTGCCGGAGGGACCAGTAATCATAACCCTTGTACACCTTTAATTCACATTTGAGTGTTTAGAATCATGCATTGAGACCCCCTGAGTAATTCTGGATGACTTAGGCTGCATGATACTTGCCTCGACAACTGATTCAGGCCGGTGGCTCACTACCCCGTTTATTGCCATTTTGGGGTACCCCCGAAAATAAATTCGCAGGCGGCTCAGAACACCACCCTAAGATTCCCTGAAATATCTCAACTTACTCCTCGGATCCTAGTACTCACTCAGACATCAAAACATCGGTACAGAAAGCATTGTATCGGCTGGCCAGAGGGCAAAAGTGCCAAGGTGGCCCAGTACTGGGTGACATATAGTAAATAGGCACTCACAAGGTTGATTGGATATCAAGAAGTAAAATCAGGACTAAAGGAGTAAATATCCAGCTAGCAAGTGAGCATTTTTCCATACCGAAATTGCCGGAGCAACTTTCACTTACGCATACGACTAAAGCAATGAATGGGGAGGAGGAACAAAGCATTGCGGGAGTGTAGTCAAAAAAAATCATTGTACTCAGATGGAAGAAGCTCTTGGGCATATTTGAACCGAGACAAAGCAGCAGTCTGATAGGGAGCAAAATCAAGGCGAAACAATATTCAACCACGGAAACCACGGAATTCAACCGTTCTCACGATGCCATCAATTGATTATGATGTTGTCCTCTTGCTCTTGAACCACCATGATGTCGCAAGACCACTTCGACAAACTTCCGCCCGAGCTCATCTTGCTCATCGCCCCTTACCTCCCAATGGAAAGCCTAAACACCTTAGTACTGGCCTGCCGCCGCCTTCGTGAAATCCTCCAGGCCGAGCTGGAATCCCGTATTACCGCAGAACTCCCCAAGGACCTGCTACTATGGGCTTCAAACTCGAAACCGCAGGGATGGTGGGTGGGGGAGGTGGCGGGCGACGATAAGCCCAGCGGGCTGAGCGCTGCACATCCCGAAGGGATGTGTCCCTGTGCGTGCCTCAAGTGTTTTGGCGTCGTGCATGCACTAGTATTTACCATCATTTTGGACTTCAAGTTACCCACCTAGGGTCCGAGCATGTGTCGCTGAGCTCCATCCTACTGTTTCCTTTCCGGCGCCAAGGTTGCTTTGCCTCTTTGTAAAAGGAGTCCCTAGACCAAGTCACGAGACGATGCCACCACGGCGGACGGCAGCCTTCGAAGCTTCCTATGTCCTGCAGTATCCTGCAAAAGAAACAGAATCCGCGGATTAATATTGCCTGTCAAGATTCTATTTTGTTTTCCGTAACTCCCGGAGATGGTGCGTCTTTGTCTTGCTTATACATACATGGTGCGTTACAAACAACTTGCTGATGAGTATGGGTGCGGCAGAACTTATGCGTTCGCGGCGCCATCCGTTCGGAACCCCGATGCAATGGCAGGATTTCTGGAAGGACTCAGACCGACCGGAAGATCCTGCGGGATGGCCGCAGGCGCAGTGGTGACGCGTCTTCACCGGCTTCTCAAAATGATTTCAATTGGAGCAAGTATAAAACAGTCCCATTCGCCAAAGGGTGCAGTACTCACAGACTGCGCGATGTTTCCACTAATCCTTGCGCTTTCAACCTGTCTTTTCACGGTCCCCACGGCCAGTGCTACGTTCCCTACCGTCTCTCTGAATGTGGTACTTTCCAGGGCGCGGTGGACGGCAATCTCTCCACGTTCCTCGGTGTCCTTTCGCCCAGCCTGCGTGCGTTGAACGTTCTTTGTCACTATTCTACCTTCCCGACTGTCTAACGACCGTGCCACTCCAGCGTTCGGTTCTCTCTCCCGCAGCCAGCAACGCTCCTGCATGGCGTGCAAAATGCCACCGCATTCGGACTGGCATGTCCTCAGCAGGCGCTCTCCGCCCTTGCGCTCCCTGTCACGCTCCCGGATGAGGGGATCGTTTCCGAGGATTGTGAGCTCTGATATTTCCGTGGGGCGGATTTAATATTGAGCTGCCAACAGGTTTGAAGCTCAATGTCTTCGCGTCTTCGCTCCGCATGAGACCTCGCCAGATGCCAAGCTCCCAGTTTTCGTCGTAAGTCGCAGGTTCTCGTCCATGGCGGTCGGATCAAATACAAAACGGGACCTGCACTGGATTTACGGTGGTATGTCAAATCGTCTTTGCGCAATTTTCGCCCCTCGCCCGTAGACCTACAAGGCGGTTTCGAAATCGGAAACGCACCGGACACGGACGTGCGACCCGTGGTCGAGCGTTCCATCTCCATTGTATATTGAACCCAGCGTTCGGGTGCCTCGCCGGCAAAGAAGTGGGCGACGAAGGGATAACTAATATCGGACTACGCGATCGTAATTGCCTGTCCCGGACCAAACCTCAATCAAAACTCAAACTGCGACAGAAATATTTGCCCTCAAGTGGGTTCGGGAGCACATAGGCGCTTTCGGGGGAGATGCTGCGCGAGTGGTGATGTGAGTACCGGGCATTCAGACTTTCGATTCATTCTGACGACCCACGAAAGAGGTGGACCCAGCGTCGGAGCGATTTCTGCAGCGCTATTGCTCCTCGATAATAAGCAATTCAAGCCGTCTGCTCTGTTCCGTGGTCCATTCATGGTATGCCACGATCCCTCCTCTACCCCGAGTCCTAACACCCATTGCCAGTCCTCGGGCTCCCCAGTGACCACGGGTTCCGTTGCGGATGGTCAGCCGCACTACGATGAACTGATCCGGGCAAATCCACTGCACGGGTTCGGACGACACGCTCGAGTGCCTGAGGTGGGTGCCCTTTGATTCTTTCATGGCGACCGTCAACCACACTACCAATGTCTTTCGTTTTCGAGTCTGCAGAATATCTGGCGTCCGCGCGTCGATGGGGATGTCCTTGTTCACAATCCACTGGTCTCGGTCTCCAAGGGGCTGTATGCGAAGGTGGGTCTAGCCAGGCTCTAAATTCGAGTGATGGTCATCGTAATAATTGGGCGGCAGGTCCCCTTCATGACCGGAGATGCCGATGACGACGGGACGTAAGTGCCAGTAGTGAACGAGGAATATTTTTCAATAACCCACGCACAGTTTATTCTCGCCGTCAAACACGAACATTACGTGGGTGGGCTTCTTTCACGGGTTTACATGGGATCTCACGCGATGGTACTGGACCGACGAGGAATTCGTAGGCTACATATATCCATTCCAAATGAAGCAGCCAACTCTCCTCCGGCGCGACCTCGATATTGATTGATATCCCTCAGTTACCTCCCACAAAGCACCCCTGCGCAAATTGTTCATATCGCGACACTTTACCCAGATGGTTCAACTCAGGTTTGCAATCAATCGACCTCCTTGCCACAAATTGCGAGCCAAGTTCAAGTTCAATTTTTAGGGATCCCCGTTCAGTACTGGACTGGCAAACCAATTCACGTACGCCTCCTTCCCAATTATTTTCCTGCACTCACCAATAATAACACGATCTCAACCCACAATTTAAACACCTCGCAGCCTTCCAGGGGGAATATGCGCTCATTGGCACACGCCGGTTCTTGCTTGAACACGTGTCGAAAACGCAGAATACCTGGAGTTGATGTGCGGTTTTTTTTTTATCGCTCTGCCAGGCTCCAGCTGCCAACTGAACCCATCGCCCCAGTGAGCAAACGCGGCAAATGAACTCCCGTCCTCGGTGCGTCACGACAAACTCGACGGACTTCGCTGGGGTGGATGCGCTCAGTGAGTGGGACTCCGTCTTTGGTCGGCGCTCGTATTAATTAGGACGCGTTCAATAGTCAATTTCATCAACACGCTGGATCCAAATCGCTCCGGCACAAAGGCGAACGCGTCTCAGACGGTCTTCTGGCCTAAATGGAATACCTCCACTTCGGATGGGTTGCTGTCCCTCCTTACGGTTCAGCGACCCAGGCGTCATCAATGTGACGTCTGAGAACTTTCGCGTCGATGCGATCCAATTTTTGCTTGGTTTGCTGTTGGAGGAGGCAAGTGGTTGAGACTTTGAACGCAGTAAGTGGGATGGGAATACGGGCACACACAATATAAGGCTTTAGAATACACGCATGTCGAGGGTCTCGGTGAGCTGGCGGTCGGGACCTGGTGCATACTAATCGATGTCCGTCGATCGAAATGCAATGTCTCAACACTTTCTTGGCGAAATAATAATGCTCTCATCTTTAAGGAACGATAAAGTTCACAGCCCGGCGAGCCTTGTAAAATGAGTTTCTACAATTACTCAATGGGTTGGTGGGACCCTTCGGATCCCTCCACCTATCGCCTCTCTTGTCCATCCCGAGGCTGCTGAAGCCGGTCGCGGAGTTTGTAGAAGCAACGGGGCGCTTTGGTTAATCCAGCTACGTCTCATGTCTTCTTATTTCTTATCTTTTCTTTCTTCTGTTTCTTTCTTACCTTATAGTTCTCATAATACATACATCCATCCAGCCCATAAACCACCATTTACGATACCAACCCCATCTGCGATACCCAAACCCAAACCCTTGGCTTACTTATACAAAATTAGTTTACCGCGTCACGATCTCTCTTATTTCCTTGCTACGAAAACACGATACAAAGTACCCAGCACGTAGTTACATACATACACACCGTAGTGTAGCTCGCCGCGGGGCGCATCGACGGAGCAGTTCCACGCCCCACGAAAGACAAAACCCAGATAAAAAAGGGAAAGAGGAAACGATAGAGGAAACGGCGACGGCGACGGCGATGGCCACGCGCAGACCCCGCACTTCCACGCACCCACGGCCACGCCTACGCCCCAACGACGAAAGACGGACGCGTAGAACCCAGACCCAGACGGAAATCGCGCCCGACGAATGCGAATGTTTGAGTGCGCACCACACCCACACCCACGCACCGCGCCCGCGTCCACGCACCAAGCCCACGCATGAAAGATGAAAGAGTAAAGGGCCTGCGGCGCGCGCAGGAAGTGATCAGCCCGAGTGAAGCGCATTCGCCTGGATGGGTAGCACCGCGGGCGCATAGGAAGGCCTGCGGCGTGCACAGATACACAACACACACAACGGGCTGATCGCTTCCCCCGCTTCCCCCCCCCATGCACGACGCCAAACGCCTGCGGCGTGCGCTTCGGGATGTGGACCAGCCGTTCCCAACTATGCCTTTGGCATGATCACCGCCCTCCGCCTCGTGCGCGAATGTTTGATTAAGCCTCACCTGCGTCAAAAAAAATCACTAATCTCCCCCCCATAATCATACGGCCCATACGTCGCCGGCCTGTGCCTATGCAGGTTGTACATATCCGGCTCGTTGCCGGCCTGGAGGCCGAGGAGGTAGGACCCGAGGATGGATGGGGCGGCGGGGACGATGGCGAGGTCGAAGGGGGTTGTTGTGAACCTGCGAGCGAGAGTAAGTAAAGGGAGGAGGAGAGTGGTGAGAAAGACGGAGAGGGTGGGCGGGAATTGGGGGGAAGGGGAGGGAGGGGCAAGGGGGAGTGGGGCGCAAGGGGAAGGTGGAAGGTGGGGAAGAGTGCACGACGCCGACTCGGAGCGCTCCACGGCGGCGACGAGCACGGGGACAAAAATACGACGAAGCGCGAGTGCGAGGAGAAGGAGGATGCCGACCCGAAGTACAACGAGCCTCAGGAGCACGACGGGGAGCACGAGGAGCTCCAGCAGCACCGACTTGACGAGCAGTACCACTACCACGGGTAGGAGCACACGAGGCCTCGCCGCACGACCGAAAGCAAAAGAACTCCACCCACTAAGGGATGACTAAAAACTAGTGCACGTTGACCAGGTCCGAGATATTGCGCATCATGTACAAGAGGTCGGGCGTAAAGTCGAGCGGGGGCGTCTGCGTCGTCGAGACTTGGGAGGGCGCGGCGGTGAAGGCGACTTGGGTGGGCGTGGAGACCGTTACAGTGGCATGGGTTAGGGAGAGGAATAGAGTGAGGCCTAGCAAGAGGCGGAAGGGTGGTGAGGGGCCCATCGAGGGAGAGTACAAGGGAATGTGTGGAGTGATGCCGCGATCAATATCAATATCCGCTGCTAACCCCGCGGCAGGCCGAGTTCCCTTCAAAATAAAAAAATCCTCGAGAGGCGAGTGGTTTTCTCGAGGAATAATTGGGGATGCGGGGGTCGGCACGTTCGGCGGGGTCTACTTTCAGCCCAACTCGTGTGAGTCGTGCGCTGTCGTGTGTCGACAGGCTGGCTGCAGTCAGCGCCGGTCTTGACGCTGCCAAAACGTACTCGGCACTGTTGAGAAGCCGTTACTAAAATAAACTGGACGACAGCCCTACTCATCGCTCGATCCCCTCACCTACCCACCCTAACCTACCCACCATGCTGTTTTGGATGTTTGTCTTCCTCCTCGCCAGGCAATCAAGCCTCACACAGGGACACCCAGACCTACTCTCACGAGCCGCGACCGAAGCCTCGTGTGATTGCACAATCAACAGCTGTCGGACGTTGTTCGACATCGTCTGGGGATGTCTCGCTACAATATTTGCCTGTACTTGGGTAGCTTTGCATCAGAACGTCCCGGACCCCGACTTGGGGCACTTTGCCCTTCTGATGCGGAAGCTACGCATGATGCTGATGACGATCATTGCTCCGGAAGTGATTGTGGGTTTTGCTGCAAGACAGCTTGTTTCGGCACGATGGATTGCAAAAGGCAAGGTTCCCCACCACTGTGTTATATCTGATACTAACTTACCACAGAATTCAATGTCTCAACAACACACGGATTCTTTTGCACTATGGGAGGATTTGTGTCTGAAGAAGGTCACCCTGTTTCAAAAATCAAACAACTTCCTGCCTACATGCCAGCCATCCAAAAAATCAAAAAGGCAGATATAGAGGACAAAAGCAAGGGTGATACCCTTTCCAAAGGTGTAGCCATTGCACAGGGCCTGTGGTTTGTGACACAGTGTTTAGCTCGCATCTCTCAACACCTACCCCTCACCGAACTCGAGGTTGCCACACTGGCCTTTGCTGTTCTCAGTGTTGTTATTCGCCTGCTGTGGTTGCACAAACCACTTGATGTGCAGCAGCCCATTGTTGTTGCTAGATCTGAAGTTGAAATCGATCCACTTCACGGGGAGGACATCACCCGAATAAACAATAGGTCCGACACCCTCTGGCAAAGGCTGGTCGGTGCAATGACAGGGGAATATGACACCTACCAACCACTCTCATCCACTTCGGTTCCCTCCTTCTATTCCATTGAAATAAGTCCCAAAAACATCCACAGGCTCGTACACAATGTAGTAGGGATCCTTGGTGTTGGCAGCATTTTTGGCAGCATTCATTGTGCAGCATGGGATGCACCCTTTCCATCCATGTCAGAAATGTGGATATGGAGAATAAGCTCTGTGTTCATTGCAGCATATCCGGCCCTCACCGCACTTATTATGGGACTTGCATGGGCTCATGATAATCACATTTCTGCGGCTGTCTTTGCATTTTTTCTTGTGGTTGGATATGTGGTCTACCCCCTCTTCCGCCTCTTCCTCATCATCCTATCCTTCACCACACTGCGATCACTTCCCCCGAGCGTTTTTGTGGACGTCAATTGGAGCAATTACATTCCCCACCTTTAGCTTTACCATGATCTGATCTGTACTATGCATTTGACAATTAGGGTTCTACGTTTCTGACTTGCAACAAATTACCTTAGAATAAGAAAAAACCAGAAAGAAACTAAACCTCAATTAAGCACTGCTAGAAATGAAACTAACACTAAACATCTAGATTACCGGAACCACAACGGCCTTTTATTTATTTATCCACCATCAGCCGAGGTGTCCATAATCACAAAAAGAAGTCCTCTGTTACAGTGTTCAGGTGGGAGATGATCATGACAAACCTTGAGACCATTGGTTCTCTCTTCAATCAGCTGTAGAACCCAATTTTGCTGGCGCGAAGGGGAATGGGAATTTAAGTGGTAAGAAAAAGAATTTTGCAGCTTCTGGCCCCGAATCGAACGAGGACCTCCAGATGATTTCCTCTTTCTTTCAAAGCCAACCCAGGTAAAGTGGGTGTGCACCATGTACCTGCAGGCCTTGTACCCAGAGGCTCATTTTATGGGACTCCGAGTGCCTTCAAGTTAAGATGGGACTAATGATCCCTAAAAAAATTGGTGGCTCCGCTCCAGGACCTGACCCCGAATCGAACGAGGACCTCCTACATAATTTTCTGGAAGAGTCAACCCAGGGAAACTCGGTGTGTACCATGCACCTGCAGCTCTAATACCCACATTTTATGCGTAGATTTCAAGCACCTGCAAAGTGCCAATGAGATTGGAATCAAAATAAACACCCATATCAGTGCCAAAACCGGTCCTAGCATCGGGTGTTTGGACCCCTATTTTTACAAAGAGGTGTTATCTTTGTCCATGAGTTCCATGGAAAAAGTCTAAGCTTGTGGTTACTGTTTCATTGAGACGCGCCGCACATAACACTTCTCTGAGCTCCCGTGCCAGGCAATCTCCCGATCCTGGTACTGATTGTCAGCAGCCGCGCCAATCGGGAAGTTTCACAGCACCTTTTCTGGCTTCATTTCCCCATGTATTTTTATGAGGAGGGCATTAAACAACAAAGTGGCTACAAATACTGCAGTAGTGTTGGCAACGGGCTTACAAATCTTTGTCAGGACTTCCATTCTTTTAAAGTCTGGCCTGACTCGTAGACACTGTCCAATCCCTCCACCATGCTCTTCTGGGTTTTTGTCTTTGTCCTCGCCAGGCAATCAAGCCTCACACAGGGACACCCAGACCTTCTTGCACAAGCGGCGACAGAAGCCTCGTGTAAATGCACAATCAACAGCTGTCGGACGTTGTTTGACATCATCTGGGGATGTCTCGCCACAATGTTTGCCTGCACTTAGGTAGCTTTGCACCAGAATGTCCCGGACCCCGACTTGGAGCACTTTGCTCTTCTGATGCGGAAGCTCCGCATGATGCTGGTGACGATAATTGCTCCTGAAGTGATTGTGGTTTTCACTGCAACACAGCTTGTTTCGGCACGGGAGATCTCAAAAGGCAGGGTTCCCTACCACTGTGTGATGGCAAATACTAACCTACCACAGAATTCAATATGTCAAAAACGCATGGGTTCTTTGGCAACATGGGAGGATCTGTGTCTGAAGAAGGCCACCCAATTTCAACCAAAAAACAACTTCCTGCCTACATTTCAGCCATTCAAGCAATCAAGAAGGCAGATATAGAGGACAAGAGCAAAGGTGATACCCTTTCCAAAGGTATAGCCATTGCACAGGGCCTCTGGTTTGTGACACAGTGTTTAGCTCACGTCTTTTAGCACCTCTCACTGAACTTGAGGTCGCCACACTGGCCTTTGCTGTTATCAGTGTTATTATCCACCTATTGTGGTTGCACAAACCGCTCGATGTGCAGCAACCCATTGTTGTTGCTAGATCTGAAGTTGAAATTGGTCCACTTCAAGAAGAGGGCATCACCCCACCAAGTGACAGCATCACTCTCATTGAGAAGATTTTGAACGGAATTCTTGGGGATTATGGCAACTACCACCCAATCTCATCCACTTCGGTTCCCTCCTTCTATTACTGTACCATTATGTTCAAATCGACAGGGGGGGTGACACGTGACTCGTTCGATGAATTCGACATTTCGACAGCCGTCCGAAAGATGCGTGACAGGGGGGAAAATTCAACACGAGCGGCAAATTTTATTATTCCGTTAAAGGTAATTCCTTGGGATAGCACAAAATATTTGCAAAGCTTGTTGAATTCTCATTGATATTTTCTTTTTGAGTTCTTTTTGCAGGCTATTTTAGGTTGACTTTAGGCCAGGAACTCAACCACACGCTCAAATTCTAGAGTTGCAGGTATAAATGGTCTAGAAACTGGTTTAAAACACACTCAGCAAGGGCAGGGGATTGCAGTGATTTTTCATGCGCTTTCACGCGATTTTTCGACTGCGTGACGAACTGCTCGACCTATTCGACACCGGCCTCCGTGATGTGTGACCGCGACCAGCATTCGATATCGACAGGGGGGTGCGTGATGTGTGACTGTCGATTTCAACGTAATGGTACAGTACATTGAAATGGCTTCTGAACACATCTATGCACTCTTAGACTATAGGGGAGTTCAAAGTAGACGACACTTTTTCACTTTTTCACTTATTGGCACTTTTTCACTTATTCGGCGCCTCGCATATCAACCCGGCGAAATTCGGCAGCCAGCTGATGTGATGTGAATCCTTGCTTCCCCTCTGGGATGACCCCTATCATTCACGTACTTGTCCACTTTGCCTTTAATTCGCTTCCCCAAGAGGTTTGGGCTTGTCTTGAAGAATTCCGGGAATAGGACACCGCCGATACGCTTGTATACAGAAACTTTGCTCTCTCCGGATGTATTCTGTACGTTGAGGGTCAGAACACGTTAAAGTTGCGAAGACTGGTATAACACACCTCATTGCCCTCTTTCCCGAAGAGCACCAGTCAATTTTCTTTGATCTCCATCTGGGTAATCAGCTCCCATGTCTTTTCACCCTCATCTTCGTCCCAATCGATTCGCCCAAGCGCCGGCTCAGCTGGCTTTTTAGTTTTGTGCTTCCGTGGGGAGCGGCGGGGAGCCTTTCTTTTGCTCATTAGGTTTGAGGTAATAGATTAGGAAAAGACAGGAAGGGTTGGGCCAAGGAAGAGAGGGAGTGGGGCGACGCAATGCGGAAAGACAAAAGATTAGCCGACTTTGATGTGATTCTGAATCACATCAGTTGGTTGCCGGTTGATATGCGAGGTGCCGAATAAGTGAAAAGTGCTGATAAGTGAAAAAGTGAAAAAGTGTTGTCTACTTTGAACTCCCCTTATGAAGGGGTTCTTGGTGTTGGCAGTATTTTTGGCAGCATTCATTGTGCAGCATGGAGTGCATTCTTTCCATTCATGGCAGAAATGTGGATATGGAGAATAAACTCTGTGTTCATTGCAGCATATCCAGTCCTCACCGCACTTCTTCTAGTAGCAGCTAGTACATGGGCCCATGATAACGGCATTGCTGACGCTGTCTTGACAAGTTTTATGGAGGTTGGCTCCATGGTCTACATCCTCTGCCGACTCTTCCTCATCATCCTATCCTTCACCACACTGCGATCACTTCCCCCGAGCGCTTTCGTGGATGTCAATTGGAGCAATTACATTCCCCACCTCTAGCTTTACCATGATCTGATCTGTACCATGCATTTGACAATCATATCCCAAGTTTCCGACTTCCAAGTAAAAAACAAAACAAATTAGCTTATTAGAATAAGAAAAAAACCAGAAAGAAACTAAGCCATAAGCACCGCTAGAAATGAAACTAACCATCTAGATTGCCGGAGCCGCAAAGGCATTTTTTTAATCCACCATCAGCTGAGGTGTCCATAGTCACAGAAAGAAGTCCTCTGTTACAGTGTTTAGGTGGGAGATGATCATAACAAACCTTGAGACCACTGGCTCCCTCTTCTCCAATCAGCTTCAGAACCCGATCTCCGCTGGCGCGAATGGGAATGGGAATTTAAATGATAAGAAAAAGACTTTTGCAGCTTCTGACCCCGAATCGGACGAGGACCTCCAGATATAGCTTCCAATTTCTCGGGTTGCTTACCCCGACGGCGGCTTTGTACGTTGTGGAAAGGCGGATTCTGACTCCGTTGCCCCAGGTGCGCCCCCGTGTTGTTATCACAGTTGTTTGAACCCTAAAAATTCAACAGTTCATTCAGGTTGACTTGAATAACGGCACGGTGCGTTCGTCAGTTCATCAACTCAAGTACTGATAATCTTCTACAGTTCTACTAGTATGCCCTTCTTCCCGTTGTAGCCAAGGTATGCTGGTTCAAATCCAGGTATGTCCGCCTTCACTTTTGCCAGAAATTGACCTTCGGTCGGGACCCCTATTTAACTACACTCCTTCGTTGAGCGTCGTTCAAGGCGCGTTATTGTGCCCTCAGAAAGTCAAACCTATACCAGTCCGAATCCAGGTATGACCGTGTTCAATTCTGTTAGGAATTCTCAAACTGACCTTGGTCAAAGGCTAATGCTTCCTCAACCTGACCTTGGTCAAAGGCCAACGCGTCCTCAACGTCGTTCAAACCGTTCAAACCATTCAATGCCTCAAGGGGGCGTCACACTCCCAGCGTAGCCCTCTGGGCACCAAAACTATGTTAGTTTGAACCCAGATGTGCCCGGCATATTCCTGGTACCATATACCGGGTCTAAAACACGAATTGTCATCAAGAAAACTGGCACCGATCGTACATCGAAAATAAAATAAATGTGAAATTAAATAATTAATGTAAATGGCCGCCGAGTGGCCGAGATCGCCGGATGTACGATCAACGCAAGTTCTCCTAACCGCGTTGACGACACCACTCTTTCTCCTATACCACCACTGTGACCCAACTCCCTGAGGTGCAGGCAGTTTCCTCTGCAAGCATTGGCTAGAACCTAAGACTGTTACTCCGCCCCTCGAAGTCATCTTTCCCATCCGAATTTCCGGATCCTTTGCCGCATATCAATGTCAGGAGACACAGCAGACTTTGGTGGATTTCGTGGCATCAGTAGAGCCAATGGTAAGGCTCTTCACGATGCTAGCTTCCACAAAACTGATAGGAATTGCTCAATTTTCAGTTCAAAATGGCCCGAGCCTCAGTTCACCGTCCACTGTTCAATGTTCAATGTTCACTGTTCAAAGATCAGAAATACCGCCTGTCCACCAACCTGACTTAGTAGCTGTTCAACGACATAACTTGGCTGCGGTCCAAGGACTTGAAGTGTTCACTGTACAACCAGACCCGTCACGTCAACTGGAGAGATCTTTGACTGTTCAACCACTGTCTGACCTGGCAGGATCTCGGACCGAAAACACGGCCGTTCAGTCGTCACACTGTGTCTCTTCTAAGGAACTTGAACTCTGGTATCAATTTGTGGGGCTTTGTGGTATCTCAGAGGCCTCCTCTTCCGGCATGCTGGTTGTATCTTGCCACGATGTCTCTGCCTTTGTCACATCCTACAGGTTCTTGAGTGCTAAGGACACTAGAGCTTTGGCAGAACGACATGCATTGGGTACACGAGGTTCATCCCGCCAAGATCTGCATCGTGATGCTCTTAGGAATCACAAATGCAATGTCGCCTGCCCCGGTGCGCAAGTCTACATGTTATTTCGACGACTTGGTCAGAAACGGCGTCTAAATTCCAATCCTGTTCATCTACTATCCCCCTCTTCAGCACTGGAGATCTTATACATCAATGAGGACGGGCTTCCGGAACCAGGGGCAATCAGATCATTCGAGCTCAACCAGTATTTCCAGTTCCTCCGCTGCGGCCCACGAGATGACTTGAGCAGATTTAGCCATCGAAACTATATTATCTGTCACACAGATACTGTCTCTCGTTTTGTTTCTATGTATAATCCCCTCACGGTCAAACATTTGCGGGCATTGACTGTGTGCCACAATTACCATTGCTCGACCATAAGCAATTTCTTCTGAGAGCGTTGATAAGCCACTCGTGTGATTCAACTTGCAGTAACAACTATTTACTCCTCAAACCATTGTCGAAACCTCGTCCAGGGTCGTTTAATGTGCACCCAATACCGCACCGTACAATAACAAAATACTGTGAGCAATGTATGGAGAACTGTACATCCATCACCCATGTGAGACTCACTGAAGAAGGGATGGAGGTTCGATGCCCCCACTATGAAGATGATCTGTGAGAAATCTTTTGTTGTCGCGAGTGGAAGTTGGAATCGAACTGGCTAGTGAGTCTATCTGGCACTGCCACACAATTCTGGAGTTCAAACGACATGTGAAACATCTTTAGTTCGGGACGAGGGCCGGAGGCCCACCGTCTGCTCAATTCTGAAAACTGGAGAAAGTTATGGAACACTGGGACCCTCCGGACACGCTATTAAATAGTGTCAGTTCCAAAACAGCGGGTGCGTGTTGGTCATTGAGTTCCTATAGAGCAAGTACTGGCAAGAGGTACCAGGGATGCCCGGAGGGCCTTTATATTTTATCAGTGATTTTTGAAACTAACCTTGGTCAAAGGCCGATGCTTCCTCAACGTCGTTCAACCATTCAATACCTCAAGAAAGCGTCACACCCCCAGCGTAGTCCTCTGGACGCCAAGGCTATGTTAATTTGAACCCAGGTATGCCCGGCATATTTTATCGGTGATTTTTGAAACTTACGTTGGACCTTTGTTTAAAGGTCATTGAGTTCGATATTCATTTACTGAGCGTGGTTGGATAACCTCGCAATATGTTCGAATCAACTCAACGTCGGTCACTCACACTCAATTAGTCGGCCCATTGGCTTGGTTCATATGTGTTCCGATACTCGCTATATGCTCATTTATTGACCATCTGCGGTAGGAGATACATTACTTGAACTCAACTCATTAATTGGCTTCCACGTACCTTGCACCAACGTAAGTTCGTTTCATCCTCCATTCTGACACATCGCCGACCCTTCTTCGATGAATCTATAGGTACTCGACCGCAACTGAGCTTAGGACCCAAACCATCCGCGTTGTATTGATCATTCATCTAACCAACCCAAGTCACATACTCAAGCACAATATTAATTCTTTGAACAGTGTTCGACTTCAGGCACCCGAACCTCAAGTTATCGTACCGGACTCGAGGTATGTTCATTTCATCGCGATGGTGTTCTGTGGCCTGGCTAATCATTACCTGTCTCATAGCTGACCGCCCTTCCAGCCACTCAGCACACTGTTCAATCTCAACCTCAACCAAGTCTTGCATGGATCCGAATTCAGGTGAGTTTTCATTTCGTCCTTCTTGTATTCGCGATCGTCTGGTGAGTAATTGCCAACCTCGTCTCAACTCTTCAGCCACGGTTTCTCAAATTCCATCATAACTAATGCGAGGCTCCCATTGCTGGTATTCTTTGCAAGATATTATAGTTATACTTGCCTTGCAGGTTCATATCCAACCCAACGTTGCTTGCCCAAATTGAGATTCAAAATTATGTTACTTACGTGTTTTCATTCCATTTTACTTACCTTCAGCCCGTAGTACCCTCGCTCGACTCCGCGGTATTCGACGTCAAATCTATTAGCAGGCAAGCCCACGTTTTGCGCCGCAGAACTGCACTTAATTTCCTCCCTCCCAACGTAGATTATATGTATGTATTCCCCTCCAACTGCACCGCACGCATCCGGGCTGGATTTGGTCCGAGTAAGCCTTCCCCGCCCGCGTGTCGAATCCAATCGAACACTGGATTGCCTCAGTCTTTGTATTAAAAGTCCGCACGCACCACCGCAAGCTAACCGAATTCGAGTTTTGCGTGGCTTAATTTCCTGCATCACTCCACCACAGTCCCGAAGCCCGAACCTGTGGTAGGCCTCCGTCCATTTCGATTTAATCACTTCGCGCACTCTTTACTGACGAGGATCCCATAGTGTTTTGCAGTGTCTATGTATTTAAGGAGTACGTACGACATGGGGCGGCATAGTGTACATACAGACTTGGAGAAGAAAAGGAAGGAGAGAGGAGGGCAAAGAGGGGGAAGGGGAGGGAGAGGTGGAGAGGAGGGCAGAGATAGGTGGAGGGAGATTGCGGGTACTCAGCGCAGCGCATGCACGGGACGAGTCCGCTTGCGCGCCTGTGCAGGAGCTGCGTCGGCGGCGCGGGACTCGACGCGCACACATCATGTGCATGTGCACACGTAGCTCCGTCACCGGTAGAGGCGGCGGTGCGTGCGGGGATGCGGCAGCGAACGCGAGCACAGGGAACGGATGGAGTTGGCGGGCGAGGGGACTCGATGCAGAGGCACACGCACACGACATGGGCAGATACGCACGTCTACGGCAAGCCGAGTTGGTATCGCCATGCGCGAGTCGATGGTGCAGGTGTGTGCGCGTGCGTGGCGGTGTGTACGAGGACCTGACTTGGCGCGGGGGCAGGTGCAGGTGGGCGTGGGGGCGTTTGCGGCGCTGTGTACGAAGGTAGGTACTGGACTCGGGGGGTGCGGGTGCAGCGTGGTGCGCGGCGGTGGATACGAGGGCGCGATAGCGTGGGGGGTTTAATTCGACAGAACGGTGTGGGTGCGGGCGATGCTGTACGTGATGGGCGGCGATGTACACGAAGGCGGGCAGCTAAACAGCGAGGTACGCACCTTTTCCCTTTGATTTTCCCCCCTAACGGCCTACGTAGCATTCGGGCGAGGTAGTGCAGGAAAATGGCTGTGTGCATGAAGCCAGAGCCACGACGAAGCAAGATGACCAGCAGGCCCCAAGCCAACCGAGGCTGCCTCATCTCGTTACCCCGCACCCCACCCCGCCTGAAAAGTGAAAGACCGACACGCACCAAGGAATGCCCAAAAACCAATGCGCGTTGGGAGCGGGGGCGTCTGCGTCGTCCTGTTGACACCCGTCAGGTTCTTCGACAGCATGCGCCCGTTGAGGATCTCGCCCATGGCGACTGCACATTGTTATTTCAGTAAATTATACTAAACCCCAGGAACGACCTCTTCTGCTTGACGCCCAGGCCCGGCATGCCGCTGTTTTGGAGGTTGATGGGGATGGGGTTTGTGAGGACGGCGGGGGTGGGGAGGGGCGGGGGGGCGAGGGTGCCGGGGTTGTAGGCTGCGACGCCCGTGTAGGCGGCGGGGGTGCCGGAGACGGCGGGCGTGGTGGTGAAGACGACTTGGGTGGGCGTGTAGACCGTTACGGTTGCTTGGGTTAGGGTGAGGAAGAGGGTGAGGGCCAGTAAGAGGCGGGAGGGCGGTGAGGGGCCCATCGAGGGAGAGTACAAGGGAGATGTGTGGAGTGATGCCAGATCAATCCGTTGCTAATCCCGATCGGCATCTCGGCAGAGTCTACTTTTAGCCCAACTTGAACGCCGTGTGTGAGTCAGGCGTCGACAGGCTGGCTGCAGCCAGTGCCGGTCTCGGCAGCCAAAATTATCTGTGTGACGTGGAACTCGGCACTAAGTATTCATCTGCGAGACGAATATAGACTCGACGATAATTGAAATATTGATGCGCCGCTCTCATGTGATTACACGTCGGTGATGCGCCATCAAGGTACACGGCGCTTGACATCAATTTTCGGCGTTGTTGGTGCACAGCACGGGGAAATACTACCTATCTGCTCACTTAGCTGGCTTCTTTTTTCTGTGTATTCTCAAGAGGGCGTTAAAGAACAACGTAGGGTGTTTTGTCGGTGGGAACTTGGGGAATGTGGGAACGGTAACGTAAAGACCGACCGCTTCTGGAACACCCCTATGTGGTTTCTTTGATCTCCGATATTATGAAAAACTGCAGGTGTTATTCTTGCGTGGGAGCGGAGCTATTCCTGTGTGGGAACCACCAATGTATAGAAACCACGACTCGGCCACGAGGACCACATGTTGGATTTCGAGAGAGAGACTCCAAGTAAGCAGTGAACCCGTTGTAAACGCGCGGGGAATTTATTCGAACATGTACATGAATATATACTAGAGAAGGCTGTTGAACTGCTGTAAAGAACAATGGAAGGAATACACAAATGTGAGCTGTTAAAGAATACTATCAAACTGAGCTGTTGAAGTGGGCAGTGCGTGCACAGCAGTTGTAATTCCAACACCACACTGCTATAAAAACCCTACTCATCGCTTGATCTCCTCATCTACCTCCCCCAACCTACCCACCATGCTATTCTGGATTTTTGTCTTGCTCCTCACCAAGCAATCTGGCCTCACACAGGGACACCCAGACCTTCTCTCACGAGCGGCAACCGAAGCCTCGTGTGATTGCACCGTCAACAGCTGTCGGACGTTGTTTGACATTGTCTGGGGATGTCTCGCCACAATATTTGCCTGCACTTGGGTATCGTTGCACCAGAATGTCCCGGAACCCAATTTGGGACACTTTTCCCTTCTAATGCGGAAGCTGCGCATGATGCTGTTGATGATAATTGCCCCTGAACTGGTCGTGGGTTTTGCTGCAAGACAGTTTGCTTCGGCACGGTGGATCTCAAAAGGCAAGGTCTCCCACCACTGTGTTATATCTGATACTAACTTACCACAGAATTTGATGTCTCAAAAACACACGGATTCTTCTGCAATATGGGAGGATTTATGTCTGAAGAAGGTCACCCAGTTGCAACAGAAAAACAACTTCCTGCCTACATTTCAGCCATCCAAAAAATCAAGAAGGCAGATATAGAGGACAAAAGCAAGGGTGACACACTTTCCAAAGGCATAGCTATTGCACAGGGCCTGTGGTTTGTGACACAGTGTTTAGCTCGTGCCTTTCAGCACCTGCCTCTCACCGAACTGGAGGTTGCCACACTGGCCTTTGCTGTTCTCAGTGTTATTATTCGCCTGCTATGGTTGCACAAGCCACTTGATGTGCAGCAGCCCATTGTTGTTGCTAGATCTGAAGTTGAAGTTGATCCACTTCCAGAAGAGGACATGGAGAACTTCCCCACTTTCCTCGACACGCTGGACGGTGCACTCTCGGGGGATTATTACTATTACCACCCAATCTCATCCACTTCAGTTCCCTCCTTCTATTCCATTGAAATAGATACCGAAGACAACCAGCAGCTCGTAAACCTTGCAGGGGTCCTTGGTGTTGGCAGCATTTTTGGCAGCATTCATTGTGCAGCATGGAATGCACTCTTTCCATCCATTGCAGAAATGTGGATATGGAGAATAAGCTCTGCCTTCATTGCAGCATATCCGGTCCTCGCATTTCTTACAATAGCACTTGCTACATGGGCCCATGATAATGACATTGCTGATGCTCTCCTCGGGAGTTTTATGGTGCTGGGAGCTGTAGGTTACCCCATCTTCCGACTCTTCCTCATCATCCTATCCTTCACCACGCTGCGATCACTCCCCCCAAGCGCTTTCGTGGATGTCAGTTGGAGCAATTACATTCCCCACCTCTAGGTTTACTATGGTCTGATCTGTACCATGCCTTTGACAATTATATATTCCAAGTTTCCGACTTCCAAGTAAAAACACAAACAAATTAGGTTATTAGAATAAGAAAAAACCAGAAAGAAATCAAGCCTTAATTAAGCACTGCTAGAAACAAAACTAAAACTAAACACCTAGATTGAAACCGGAACCGCAAGGCATTTTATTTATTTATCCACCATCAGCTGAGGTATCCATAGTCACAGAAAGAAGTCCTCTGTTACAGTGTTCAGGTGGGAGATGAGCATGACAAATTTTGAGACCACTGGTTCTCTCTCCAATCAGCTTCAGAACTCGACCTTTGTCCTGGTGGGAATGGGGATGGGAATTTAAATGATAATAAAAAGAATTTTGCAGCACTGATCTGAATCGGACGAGGACCTCCTGCATACTTTTCTCGAAGAGTCAACACAGGGAAAGTGGGTGTGGATCATGCACCTCAGGTCTGATACCCATGAGATTTACAGGTGACTTGGAGTGCCTTCACATCTCATGGCATAAAAAAAACTTGCGGCTCTGTTCCATGACCTGACCCCGACTCGAACGGGTCATCCCACATGCCTTTTCAAAGTCAACCCAGGAAAAGTGGGTGTGCACCATACCCCTCAGGCTTTGCACCCAGGCTTATTTTATGGGACTTTGAGTGCCTTCAAGCTGAAATAGGAATTTAAATGATAATAAAAAAGACTTGCGGCTCCGTTCTATGATCTGACCCCGAATCGAACAAGGACCTCCCACATAATTTTCTTGCAACGTCATCCAAGCAAAGTGGGTGTATGCCATACACCAGCAGGCCTTTCACACAGGAGAATGGAAGGCGACTTTGAGTGCCTTCAAGCCAAAATGGGATCAATGATAATAAAAAGAATCATGCTGCAAGTCCATGACCTGACCTCGAACTGAATGAGGACTCCCCACAATTTCCTCTTTCAAAGTCAACCAAAGGAAAGTGGGTGTGCACCATCAAGTCTGATTAATACCAGGAACATAAGCACTGCTAGAAATGAAACCAAACTAACATCTAGATTGCCGGAACCGCCAACGGCATTTTCTTTATCCACCACCAGGTGAGGTGTCCATAGTCACAGAAAGAAGTTCTCTGTTGCAGTCTTCAGGTGGGAGATGACAAACCTTGAGACCACTGGTTCTCTCTCTCCAATTAGCTTCAGAACCCAATCTCAATCCTGGCACAAACGGGAACTTAATGATAATAAAAATAATTTTGCAGCTTCAACCCTGATCAACCCAAAGAAAGTGGGTGTGCACTATACGCCTCCCGACCTTGTACCCATAGCCTCATTTTATGGGGCTTTCAGTGAGTTATTTGAATGGGATTAATGATATAAAAGAATTTGCAGGTCTGTTCCATCACCATGACCTGACCCCGGATCGAACGAGGACTCTCTACATAAAATTCTCCGGTCAAGATCAACCCAAAGAAATTTGGTGTGCACAATGTACCTCAGGTCTAATACCGATGAAATTTGAAGGTGACTTTGAGTGCCCTAAATTGAAATGGGATTAATGATAATAAGAAGAATTTTGCGGCTCCATTCCATGACCTGGCCCCGGATCGAGCGAGGACTCCCACATAATTTTCTCGAAGAGTCAACCCAAAGAAAGTGGGTGTGCACCATGCACCTCCAGGTCTGATACCCATAAGAATCGAAGCTGATTCTATGGGACTTGGAGTGCCTTGTTCAAATGTACTTACGGTATGGAACTCTCGTGGTAAGCACCCTTTTTTTCTTCAATCTTCTACCGTCTCACGTAACCCTCAGCCCGTGCTTATTGTTCTTCTGGAAAGCGCCGCCGTTTGGACGTGGGTACTCTCCCGTCAAATTCAGTAATCTTCTACCTAACCTGAACTGACTGGCAGAATGCAGATCATTATGGGAGACCTCTCACCGGTAATGGTGTTTGGTCAACATGGTCATATATCTGCGGGTGGAGCTTCAATGCACCCGTACGCATGGGTCAGAGCGGACTGGGGTTGTGATGACAAGCAGCGCTTCCATCATTCCATACTACGTGAACAGAGTGTCTACACAACTTCCTCGCAGTACAGTGTAGTGCATCGGCGGTGAAGACCAACAGTGGTCGAATGCAGTCCACAACGCCCTGCAAAACCGAGCTAGAAAGGAAGGCATCCAATAGTATCTCAGCGCCGGGACATTTGACCATATTAATATTGTAGCACGTCTTCAAACGACGGCAGAGTTTTTTCCGCTCCCTCATTATGTCCTCAGGCCTCAGGGTTCATCCATGGTCTCTTAAAAACCGCTTTTGTTCAGCCTTCCATCGTAATAATTATAAACCGACTCGACAATCAACCATGTGAAAGTAAAGGGAACACCTTGATCTCGCCTACTATTAGTGACTAGGAACCTGGCCACACTAGGAAGCTGGCCATAGGCCAAATATAGGACTCTAGAGTGTGTAATATCTTCCTTTCGTATTTCCACAATAGAATATGAACCATTACGCACCTTAAGACCAAATTTCAACCCAAAGTGATAAGTTGTTCCAAAGCTGTGCCCGGATTGATTGCGGTCCGGGGGGTGAGAACACCGTTTTGATAACCCCAAGCCACCGTTTCGCTTGTTTCTCAACCAATGGGCAGTAGATCCGAGACTTTAGGGGCTTATTATTTTGGTCTGATGTGGGAATCTCTTGTGAGCATACAGGACATGGCAGATACCTTGCTCTGCATCCCCAAATTCACCAACACACCGGGAACAGGAATTCGAGATAGCAATGCACTCTTGCAGAGTACGATTCTGAGGCCTTGTAGTATCCATGCTAATGTCTTAACCTTTTATATCCTGAATAGTGCGACACCTGAATGCTTCCTCATCCCTCCTGATACGCACTTCAATAGAAAATCACCTGTTCGGCCCCCCAAAAAAGATTAAACGTCGGGTTTTTGGCAAAATACCTCCAAGCTAGAGGTATGTGTCCAGGTTCGTCCATTAGGTTCCAATGAACCTGCTTGTGAGTTATTTTGGCGTCAAGTCTGTTACCACTCGCGTACCAACCCAATTTAGAATGGAAGTGCAGATCCCGCCACCAAGGCCTGTATAAATGTCACCGCTACGCCACTTCTGCATGGTCGAATGTATGATAGAAGTACCCAAAATGCGTTATATGGATCCATATACACTGCACACAATGGTCGGGCCCCTCATTCTTCATGACCAATGAGCTTTCAAGGGTGGCCAGGTTCCATGTCAATTGCCTGTTCGGGAAATCCTTGAAAACTAAATTCGCTGAGCACGCAAATCGGCACCGAAGTTATCGCAAATATGGCCAGTCTCTTCGCAGGATCCGCGCCTATTGCATAGGGTCCACAAACATGACAGAAGCTCCCGTGGTACATCGGTATTGGGCCCAAATGCCTTAGGTGGCCAGGTTCCCCGCGGGATATAGTATCTGTGGCTCCATTGCGATGAGTGAGATCTATTTTATTTTATTTTACAAGTTGTGGATTTCATCCATGGTATCTGCAGAGAAGCCATCGTTCCTGTACCACGAATATTACCACGGCGCGGAGCTACGTTCTTCCAGGTTGAAACTTTGTTGCTCCTCAACAACCTTTATGATACAAGTGACATCAACCAATTCAATCAATTCTACCACCCTTGGTGTGGTATGCATTGACGAGACTAATACCTGAATTCTTCTCTTGGAACGAGCCTGAGGCTCAAAATATTTCATGCTCTGTGATGGACCGATGTATCGATGATGCAGGCCTGGAGCACGAGATAACGGCAGGGAGAACCGAGGTGGCGGCAATGTGGGCTAGAGCGGCAGCAACGACATATTTTTAGGAGCATATTGAGGGAAGGGGAAGCGAGGAATAAATTGTGCCTGGTAATGACGGAACATTAAAGTACATGCTCTTGAATAAGCGAAGGAGAAGAGTGAAAGGGAGAAAAGAATGCCATTCAAAAGATATCCTAACTTTTACTCATTTGTAGCCGGAAGCCGGGATCTTCAGCAGAGGGCTACAAACGTCTAGAGAAAGTTCGTTATTTCACTTCGAAAAAGTTGAGATTGCATGAGAAAACGACAACCTACTTGGCGACATGTGTAACGGCGTCCTCGACCTCTTCGAACATCCTAGCAATAATTCAGAGGAATTCCTCCTCCGAATGTAGTGCCTCCTTTGCTAATGGCATCAAGTGTGTGTGAATCGTTTCCATGGTGGTCTCCTTACTGGCTCCATAGAAGAGTAACAGGGCCATCAACTTCTGTTCCGTGCCGAGCGGCAGACCTTCCCACTCCGCCGGGGTTCCCGCCCGCGGGGGGTTCGAGATATCCGATGGGTGCGACGCATGCCACGATGGGCTGGATGGATGTCGCAAGCCCAACGCAACATAGAGGAGGTCGGCTGTGTGGGGAAGCGGAGGCCCTTCATTGTCGAGGTAGATCATCAGCGGGGCAGTTACCGTTGCTTCAGCGCCCCAACCCAAGAGACATCTAACGGCGTCGAGTTTTCGGTGGTGTACAGCGAAGCCAAGTGCGGTACCGTAGTGCCCCTGGGCCTCAATATCGGTGCCGTGTTCGAGAATGAGCTCGATCATCTCCACATGCCCCGTGGAACACGCATAGTGTAGCGCGGTCTCGCTGGCGCCGTCGCATCCGAATACGCCGTCGACCGGGGCGCCGTGATCCAACAGCAGCTTCATCATCGCGAGGTCCCTGTTCGCGGCGGCGAGGTAAAGAGGCTGATATTTTATCTGGCCCCACTTTGCGGCGGGATTACCACCCGCCTCGAGAAGGAGGAGTGCGATCTCGGTGTTCTGCGCTTTCGCGGCAACGTGGAGGGCGGACGGGCTCCAATGCCAGGAAGTTTCTGGACTTGGGCGTACCGAATGCGGGGGGCAAGCATTTTCTTGACGATGTGCGGCTTCGAGTCTGAGGCCCATAGCAACAGGTCCTTGGTGAGTTCTGGTGTACTGTACTATTACGACCAATGGTTCAGGTGACGGGTGACGAGGGCCTGTGAACTGAACCAATTTGGCATAGGTGACAGTGACATTTCGATGTTTGGCCTGAAATAGGGGTGAAAACTGCCAAAAATCCTCGGCCGGCAGGTGCCGAAACCTGCCGACCATCCATTTATGGTAATTTTAGCTGATTGCCGATCAATGAACCACTTACCCAGTGAACCTTTGTGGTGACGGGTGACAACCCATGAACCTTTGGTCGTAATAGTACAGTAATACGGAATTCCAAGTCCGCTTGGAGGATTTCACGAAAGCGGCGGCAGGTTAATACCAACGCATTTAGGGCTGCCACTGGGAGGTAAGCGGCGATGAGTAAGACAAGCTCAGGCCGAAGTTCCTCGAGGCGGTCTTGCGACATCGTGGTTCGAGAGCAAGAGGACAACATCATGATCAGTTGATGGTATCGTAAGAACGGTTGAATTCCGTGGTTGAATGATCCTTTCGCCTTGATTTTGCTCCCTATCAGGCTGCTGATTTGTCTCGGTTCGAGTTTTGGAGAAACTAGGTGTCAGTACCTTCTTTCATCTGCGCAAAACAAAAAACAAGCTTGCTTTTTTTCGCCTAAACTCCCGAACTCTATGTACAGGACTAAGAGAGGTGGATCCTCAAGCTCAGGCCTCAGAAATGAAGGCGGGAAGAAATCGAATAATTGGAATCGGACCTCGGATGAAGCGTTGTTCTGGCAAGTCTTTTTTGAATAAATACATCCGTTGGAGTACATCTGTGAAGTGAGCTCCGTATCTTTGGCATACTTCGTCAACAACACTACGAGTTTAACAGGCTGAATATATCCAACTTAAACTTATGTTGGAAGCCGGTGTATATGCCAGAAGCGTCGCCGTCGGACCCCTTTGGGGGTGTGACATCAGCAACGTGCAGAGAAAAGTATATCCCACTTACTTTATCGCACATCCGGAATAGCATCTTCGGCTTCCTTGAACATGGCTGCGATGATATCAAGGTATTCTTCCTCCGTGCATTCGGCTTCCTTCGCCAACGCGCCCACATGCCTCAATATTGTCTGCATCGTTTTGTCCTTGCTCGCCCCATGCGCAAGGAGGAGCGTCATCAGCTCCCTCTGGCTTTGCTCAAGAGGCAGCCCCTCCCACTTCGTCGGCCCACTGGTCCCTCCCCTCACCCGCCGTGGGTACCGTAGACTGGAAGGATGTCGCAAGTCCAGGACCACATATAATAAATTGGCCTCATGGGGCAGCGGAGGCCCGCCCTCGAGGAGAATGAAGAGCGGGACGATGACTGACACGTCGGCTCCTCTGTCCAGTAGGAATTTTGTCGCCTCGCGCTGGTGATAATGCACCGCAAAGCCGAGCGCCGTCCCGAAGTGACCCTGGTTTTCGATATTCGCGCCGCGTTCAATAAGGAGCTTCATCATGTCCAGATGTCCGATCGCGCAAGCATGGTGCAGAGCAGTCTCGCGGCACCCATCAGATCCATAGCCCGAGTCAACGGGCGCGCCGTTGTCCAGAAGCAGTTTAATTACGTCGATGTGTTTTTTCTCCGCCGCCAGATGGAGCGGCTGGTACCAATCTTGCTCCCAGTCGGCCGCGGGATCCGCGCCGGCCGCCAGGAGCAGTCTGGTGGTCTCCAGATTTCCAGCCTCAGCTGCGATGTGGAGAGGACTTTTCCAAACACCTGGAGGGTTCGGAGGTACAAAATGGGGGGGCGCAAGAAATTTGGCGATAATGTGCGGCTTTGAGGGTGCAGCCCACACGAGCAGGTCCTGTGCGAGCTCCGGGGTAATGCGGGATTCCAATTCGGGCTGAAGCATTTTATGCAAACGGTCGCAGGTCTGCCCTAGGGCATTTAAAGATGTCGTGGAGAGGGAAGGGGCCAGGACCAAGATGAGCTCGGGTGGGACGTTCTCGAAGTAGTCTTTCGACATGATAGTCGGAGAAGAAGATCGTTTGGGGGCTGTGTTCAACACTGTCGCTCTTGATGGTTGGTAACCGCGGGAAGAGATCAGAAGCGCTAGCTATAACGATGTTTAAACTGCAAGTGGTTGAGTTTCGAAGGAGAGCCAGGGCAAATAAACCCCGCCGGGTAGATATCAGGCTGGTGGGAAGATCATGTGAAAGGGAAAGCGCGGATTGAACTTGGGTGAGAAGAATGAATCAATGTTGATACCTTCATAATTCTGCAGCGTTTGTAGTTACAAAACAAGCAAGTGAGAAAATTATTTTCAATTTGTAAAGTCCAAAAATTGGTTCCACAGCGCATCGCAGGGACCTTCCTAGTGCTTTCAGTCAGCATGCACCAAAAGTTGAGAAAGTTAGAGTATCTTTCGACTGGCTATGCACTTCTTCCTATTGCACCGCCGGTTGTGTGTGCCTCTCCTTTTACTATAACCATACGGCTCCAAATTATATATGCTACTCTCCAGCTGTGATTCTCTTCAACGTCTGTCCTTCAAGCTTGGGTTACAACTCACTGTCGCTCGAGGTAAGCTCCGCTGCTGCTGCTCCAGGGCTGCGAAGCGATTTACACACTGAACTCAAGCTCCTGGCTATAGATGATTCTAGGCGCAGATGGGATGAATCAATGTTGACCAACTTGCTTGACCTTTCTCACCTTGACGCGAACGTGCCAGCCAATTATTCGCCGTTACCGAAGGGATGTCGGTACTCGAACTTGAAGTTCTTGGTGAAGTAAGGGCAATTCCGGATGCTCGCTACCGCGGGTTCTGCACCGATTCACAAGAGCCCGAAGAAGGTAAGAGCATTTAATTTGGTACTCACTCGTTGACTGGCATTGCAATTAATTACAGCGCGAAAACGGCCAGCATCGCAAGGCCATGTTTCACGACTTGAATCCGAAGTTCTTGGTCTTCCTACAGTCCTCAGGGCGAGGCGAGATTCGCCGGAGGCACTCCTGGGGCTGATGGCTGTTTGGGACCAAAACATCGGCTCCAAACATGTTTTCTTTTTGGTTAACTGTTTGTGTCCAAGCCAAATGTGAACCAGAAATAAACCATGTTTGGGCACCCACTCGAACAGCAAACATCCATCATTTTTCGAACCCAAATGCTCACAGAAAATTTGATATGTTCCGCAAATCTTCTGTAACCAAAAATCAAACTGTTTGAGCTCAAAACAGCGCAAGAACAATGAGATTTTGCATGTTTGGGCCCCAAACCAGAGGGTTTTCCCCGGCCAAACTGACGGCAAACATCTTACATATTTCGGCAGGTTTAGAGGCTTGAACATTCTTGGAATTTAAGAGTCAAAGGGGATCTAAAAATCAGCTATGTTCAGTTTATTTTGAACAGGCTCCCAAAGTTGTGCTAAACAGAACACATGTTTGGAAGCCATGTTTCGGGCCCAAAAATCCATTAACCCCAGGAGTGAGGATGCGGGTGCTGCCTTCTTACCTACCTACTTGAATCAACGGACGCGCTCTGGGAGACGCAGTCATGCTACATACCCTTCCATTCTTAGCTCAAGGCGCGACGAAGGCAGTTGAGGACGCTGGAGCCCTCGAATGTTTGTCTCCAGCTGGGACGACCTCGGTGGAATCCAGTCTCTCGTAGACAGACGTCACAGCAAAATCACGCTCGTACCTAGGTGAAATAGTTGCAATGCAGCTGTCGTTCTAGGGACTCGAGGTAACCTTGGTAGGTAAAAAGAGCAGGATAAGCTGATGGCATCCATACTCGAGCTTCTTCAAACCACATCGAGGCACCACTCAAAGTTCAAAAATGATGGTAAATACCAAATTAGGCAACCCACCTTCCTAAATCGTCTTGTCTCGCTCTCTTTCGCTCTTGCGCTCTCCCAACTGCATGCCCAAGCATAGAAAGTAAATCGAGTACATTTTAACACAAAAAACATAAACTACGGACCGTTGGCACACATATGCATGCGTGCTTTTTGGTAAGTCGTCATAAAGACCAGTAACGAAGAAAGTGGCCGACAAGTAGATATATAATGTATTTACTGTCTGCGCTCGTGAAGTGGAGGTGCTATCTACCTTGCGCTCGGCAACTTCGCACACACACGGCACACACGACAGTCTACCGCGCGCGCGAGCACGGCGACGGCAGCGACGACCAACCCCGCAGCGATGAAAGAAGCCTCCGCCGCCGCGGCGCTCGGCGGTTTGCTCGTCCCCGCCAAATCATGGTCCGACGTCTTGTTCCCGTAAAACACCGTAGAAAGTGTCTCGTGGCACGGAGACCGCCCAAGGGGCAAGAAGAGCGACCGGCGAGCGAGCGCGAACACCTCGCTGGAGGACGGCGAGCGCACAACTCGTCACTGCGTCTCGTCGCCTCCTCCAATGGCTCGCCACGGCGGAAGCACGACAAGAGAAGAAAGCACGAGCACGAGCACGACGGCCGAGCGCGGACGCCCAACAAACGAGGCTCCTGGGGACGACTCTGTACATCGCGCCCACCCCCGACGTGCTCCCCACCACGCGCCTTCCACGCACACGCCTAACAAAAATCCCAATAACCCAGGCCGCGAAAACACCACAAAAAGACAAGACGAAGATGCAAAGAAAAACTCACATTATAAAAAACATTCTGCCCCCAAGATGGAACATCGCCCCGCTGAAATTCGAGTGCGCCATTTGTAGCGCGTAGTCGAGCCCCCACAGCACCGTCGTGAACGAGTCGGAGATGCCGAGGAAGCCGCCGCAGGAGGCCTGGGAGGTGGGTTAGCGAAGGTTATAAAGAGTTGATAACGAGCGTCAGAGTGACCGAGAAAAGAAGGGAAGGGGCGTGGGGAGCAACAAGAGCGCGCCAAGCACGCCCACGCAGGGCACGCGCTCGGTGCATTTTGACGCGCCGCTCGAGCCGTGAAGCGCTGTTCATCGCGGAGCAGAAGCAGCTCGCGGAGGACGTGGAAGGCGCGGAGTCGCCGTCGATCCAAATGGCGGCGGGGAAACTAGTACGAGGCGCCTCCCGCGCAGGCGCATAAGAACGCCTGCGGCGCGCACAGACACAAACACATCCCTTCGGGATGGGATGTGAACGATGAGCCCGTCGGGCTGATCGCTTCCCTCCGCCTCCCCAACCCACCATCCCCGGCGCGCACGGATACGCACACGCCCTCTTCCCCGCCCACCGTCCCGTCCCCGCCTTTCCCCCACCACCAAAGAATAGTTCGCCCACTCACAGTATTAGTCTCAAGCATCAAAACGGCTTCCCCTTGCTCTGCGCATACATCGTCGAGTTCAAGTACGGCGCCAGCAGCTCCGTGTGCGCGTCGTGCGTCAGGTAGAGCGGGAGGACGGACTGCGGGTCGGTGACGTTGGCGCCGGGGCCGCCGAACATGGCGGCGCAGTTGTCGCGCGGGTATCTGGGGTGGGTTAGTGGTGTTTTGTGGGGGGGAGGCAGGAGGAGAGGGAGAGGCGAGAGGAAGAAGGTGGAATGGGAAGGGGAAGGACGGGGCAGGACGGGAACCGATCCCCGTATTCGTCTGGCTGGGCGTGGTCGCACTGCGGGCGCATAGAACGCCTGGGCGCGCACAGATAGACACATCCCGTCGACGATCAAACTGACCGCTGCACATCCAGAGAAAGAATCCAGAAAGAAGGAGGGAGGACGGGAGGGAGGGGAAGGGGAAGGGGAGGGAGGGAGCACGAGGGCACCGTCCCTTCGCTCGAGTGAAGCGTATTCGCTGGATGGGCGAGGTAACGCCCCGGGCGCACATGTAGACACATCCCTTCGGGCTGATAACTCACTTACGTATCCACCAAGCCCATGTCCCACACCTGCTCGGGCGTCCACGCGAAATCGGCAATGTTGGGCGCGATGAGGAGCGATTTGGTGAGGCGGGGGTGCCGGAGGTGGCGGGCGCGGTGGTGAAGACGACTTGGGTGGGCGTGTAGACCGTTACGGTGGCATGGGTTAGGGTGAGAAAGAGGGCGAGGAGCAGCAAGAGGCGGGACGGCGGTGAGAGGCCTTCGAGGGAAGTACAAGGGAAAGGATAGGGTGATGTCGATCAATATCAATATCAATATCCGTTGCTAAGCGCTAACCCCGCGGCAGGCCGAATTCGCTTCAAAATAAATAAAACCACTCGTTTGTCGGTTGAGGTGACGTCGGTTGCACTGGGGTTGAGTTTATTCATTTTTTCGAGGAATAATCGAGAGGGGACTCGGCACGTTCGGCGGGGTTTGGGCGGGGTCTACATTTACAGTAGCCCAACTCGTGTGAGTCGTCCGCTGTCGTTCGACAGGCTGGTTGCAGTCAGCGCCGGTCTCGACGCAGCCAAAATTATCTCTGCGACGTGGAACTCGGCACTGTTGAGACGCCGTTACTAAAATAAACTCGACGACAATTTAAATATTGATGCGCCGCCTTTCACATGTCGCTGATGCGCCATCAAGGTACGTTCCAGCCATGTGCTCCCAGCAGTTTTTTCTCGAACACTGCAGGCAAACTGCAGGCTGTTAATCTTGTGTGGGAGCGGAGCCATTCCAGTGCGGAAACCACCGATTTATGAAAACCACGGCTCGGCCGCGAGGACCACACGGTCCACATCAGGAAAATCCCAAGTTGCCGTATAGACCGCCAAAGACCACCATAGACCAATATAGACAGTATAGACCTCATAGTAAACTGGCCACCCCACTAGTAAGGTGGGGGGACCATGTCCAATTTTATAGACACTCAAAGACCGTTATAATAGGCCATATGTCTATAGAAGTGCTCAGATTCATAGCCTTTATAGCGCTCATAGTCGTTCATAGTACTCAAAAAATCACGATGAAATACGATGAAAGCCAGTATATTGGAAGAAATAAAGTACAAATTATACAAGATGTATATTCTAGCGGCGCCTGCGATATCGGTAATACTTCGAGCCGGAAGCGATGGGGGACGAGATAATATGGGTGTACTTGATTGGAACGAGATAATATGGGCGTAGTCGATTGACGGGCGCCACGAGCATTCTTGTTCTACTTGGTGAAACTTGAAACCAAAACAGGAAAAGTGGTTGCCGAGTCAGATTCGGTGGTTGAAGGTCCAAATCAGGTCTTGCTACCCGAGGAAACATCGTGGACTTGCTGTCTTGGAAAAACTTGTGGACTTGTGGGATAGTTCGGCCGCTTGAGCTCGATACACAACATTGCTGACATTGATGGTTTGAAGAAGGGAGACTCGGGGTTGAAGGCAGTTTTGAGGGTGGTTTGAAGTTGTGAAGTTCAGGGTGGGTTCCTGTTCAGCAGCATCGACATCTCAGCATTGAGCGTCACGGCGTGGACTCGGAGCGCAATTGATCAAGATTTTGCAAGAAACAGGAAGTCGAGAGGAATCAACACGAATGGGTCCGATAGAGAATGTTGAACGCGTCGAGTGGGGACTACAGGCACGCGTTATGGCAGTTGAGGGCACAGCGGCAAAGGGTCGAAGGTGGAGCGGGTACAAGGCTCCTGGGGTTGAGGTGAATCGACAAGTCACTGTCAGGGATGAAAATAATGTGTCAGCATTGAAAGTAAACAGACAAAAGAAAGGGAGAAGAATACACAGAAGGGAGCTACACATACGAAGTTACTTCGTGCGGACAGAAGAAAAAAGAAGGGGGGTATGCGCACGCAGGGTTGTCTGTCCGCCTTGCGGCCGAAGATAACGCCCAGCGCATCAGGAGCCGGGAGGTGGAAGGAACCGGCAGAAGGTTGGAGGAATGGTAGACAGCGCAACACTCCATTCGCCACCCAAATTTCGCGTGACAAACGTCAATAAGACCAGTTTGAGGTGTGAGCTCAAACAGTCGTTCTGGACGCAGCCTGGCGCCCAAAGAATGTGCCAGACAAGTGAAGAAAAAAAAATAAGGACGTTCCGCCCTGGACTGCTCATGGAAGAAAAAAGGAGGGACTCACCTCACCCGGACCCAGCCCGACTCGACATTGTCATCCCACCAACGAAGTACCATGTCCAGAGAGGGATAAGTAAGGGAGAGCAGCGATGGAGGAATCCAGGAGGATTTGAGGAGGTGGAGTGAAGAGGAAAGAAACGAGTCTTTGTTTGTGCACGATCAAACCGAACCATTTTCGCGGCACGTGACGTTACGGCACGCGTCTCGACTCGCCTCGCCATCCGCCGGTGCCCCGAGCACCGTACGAAAGGGATTCCGCACGGAGTCCTACCTCTTTTTACTTCTTCGACCTCGACCACAAAGTTCTTCTTTTGGGTCCAACCAACGAGTGGAGGCCTGTGGAGGCTCCTCAACTTCTTTCTGCCAGTCGAGTACTACTACTAGACGATTCGCCCCCGGGCCGTCCTCTAAATCTTACAATCCCACACGTTGAAGGGACCAAATCTCATTCTAGGCTCGATATTTATCCGAGATGAGGACCGAGCTGCTGTCCCCCTTAAATCGACGGGTTGGAGGCGTCACGACCTGTATGCTTATCTTAGCTTGAAGTGGATGCAAAGTGGATACGGAGTTAGCGGCATGAAGGCCGTTATGCACAACGGGCGGATTGAAGTCAAGATCTGGGTCCGCATGTAGGCTGGAGGGCTCCTTCCGTACGTTGTCGGCACTGAACGGTTTGAATGCCCAATCGGATTGTGAGTGGTATAGAATCTATAGATCGTTGTGATATTTGTGGGCTAGCTCTCCCTTTTTCCCTTCTGGCTGCACGCCGTCCCCCAACTCACTATGTTCTCAGTTTTGACAAAAGAACTAAATAATCAGGGCGACTAACGCCCATCGAAGAGGCATGATACTGTAAGCGGCTTCCTGATACTGTTGTCCTCAAACCTGAACTCACTCGCTCCACAACGACTATAGCATTGAACGTATCCAGACGTCGCCTGCCCCTATCTAGATGTCGCCTGCTGTGCCACCCATGACAGTGGTAACTTAGCGGTAACTCTTTGTTATCAACTGGAAGCACCTTGGGTTCACATAGCGCGCGGGCTGCAACCGTAATTCTTGATCACTCAGTTTATCACCAGGTAGATCTGACGCATCGTTGTAGAGCACCCTGGCAAGCCTGCCCTCGCTCGTTACGTAGGATCTTCTCTCCGCATCACTTCACTCGCTCTACAGAGACCTTGTATCACATAAAAGCTCAACAACTCTGATATATTCTCATGGTATTTCCTGGCAATATATACGGCCCACCAAAGCTGTTCCCCATGTTCAAGTTTCTTCCCTCCTTTCTCAAGCAAGATCCATACTCTTCAAAAACTCCTTAATTTGATGACTCTCCGCTCCGGCCATGAATTCAGAAAACTTAGTAGTAATCTTGCACTCAGAGTTCGTTGAGTGCCTGCACTTGATTTAGTGAGAACGAGCAACGGTACATATTCGCCCTAAGGAGATCCAGTCTGTGCCTCGGACAATGTCGTGATTCATTTATGTCAGTCGTTCGCTGTGAATAATTCGCATAGCTGCTAGGCATATACAAATCAGTTTATTCTGTGATATTTACCCTTACTCGCCAAGTCGAGAGTCAGTAGAATATTTGACTACTTAGATCAAACACCCGCCATAGAACATGAGAGCAGAGGCCTAATTTCATAGACCCTCAGAGTTGATCATAGACCATTATAGTACCAGGGCAATTTTATAGACACTGAAAGACCATCTGAGGCCTGTATAGACTGGCATGTGTCTATAGAGACATTTTGGTTTTTCCTGATGCACAGTGCTACAAAAGCCCTGCTCGTCCCTTGATCTCCTCATCTACCTCCCCCAACCTACCCACTATGCTGTTCTGGATTTTTGTCTTCCTCCTCACCAGGCAATCAGGCCTCACGCAGGGACACCCAGACCTTCTCTCACGAGCGACGACCGAAGCCTCGTGTGATTGCACGGTCAACAGCTGTCGAACATTGTTCGACATTGTCTGGGGATGTCTTGCCACAATATTTGCCTGCACTTGGGTAGCTTTGCACCAGAACATCCCGGACCCCAAATTGGGATGGTTTTCACGTCTAATGCGGAAGCTGCGCATGATGCTGGTGACGATAATTGCCCCTGAACTGGTTGTGGCTTTTGCTGCAAGACAGTTCTTTTCTGCACTCCAGATTTCCCAAGGTGAGGGTCACTATTCCTTACCATTGTCTCACGTCCAATATTAATTTACCACAGAGTTCAAAGTCTCAAAAACGCACGGATTCTTTTGCAACATGGGGGGGTTTGTGTCTGAAGAAGGTCACCCAGTTGCAAGAGTCGAACAACTTCCTGCCTACATTTCAGCCATCAAAGCCATTGACAAAGAAGATATCAAGGACAAAAGCAAGGGTGACACACTTTCCAAAGGTGTAGCCATTGCACAGGGCCTGTGGTTTGTGACACAGTGCTTAGCTCGTGTCTCTCAACACCTACCCCTCACCGAACTCGAGGTTGCCACACTGGCCTTTGCTGTTCTTAGTGTTGCTATCCGCCTGCTGTGGTTGCACAAACCGCTCGATGTGCAGCAGCCCATTGTTGTTTCTAGATCTGAAGTTGACATTGATCCACTTCAAGAAGAGGACATCACCCCAATGAACAATGGCTTCAGTGAAAAGATAAATGGTGTAATCTTTGGCGACTATGCAGAGTACTCTCCACTCTCATCCACTTCGGTTCCCTCCTTCTATTCCATTGATATAGGTACCAAAAACACCCACTTGTGGGTAATCTTTGCAGGGGTTTTTGGTGTTGGCAGCATTTTTGGCAGCATTCATTGTGCAGCATGGAATGCACTTTTTCCATCCATGGCAGAAATGTGGATATGGAGAATAAGCTCTGTGTTCATTGCAGCATATCCGGCCCTCACCATACTTTTTGGAGCAGCAGCTAATGTATGGGACGTTGATATGAGTTTTATTGTGGTTGGATTTGTGGTCTACCCCATCTGTCGACTCTTCCTCATCATCCTATCCTTCACCACCCTGCGATCACTCTCCCCGAGCGCTTTCGTGGATGTCAATTGGAGCAATTACATTCCCCACCTCTAGATTTACTATGATCTGATCTGTACTATGCATTTCACAATTATACTCTATGTTTCCGACTTCCAAGTGAAAAACAAAACAAATTAGCTTATTAGAATAAGAAAAAAACCAGAAAGAAACTAAATCTTAAGCACTACTAGAAACGAAACTAAAACTAAACATCTAGATTACCGGAACCGCAACGGCCTTTTTTAAAAAATCTACCATCAGCTGAGGTGTAATAGTCGCAGAAAGAAGTCCTCTGTTACAGTGTTCAGGTGGGAGATGGTCATGGCAAACCCTGAGACCACTGGTTCTCTCTCTCCAATCAGCTGTAGGACCTGATTTCTGCTGGTGCGAATGGGAATGGGAATTTAAATGACAATAACAAGAATTTCACAGCTTTTGACCCCGAATCAAATGAGGACCACATAAAATTCCTTTGGTCAAGATCAACAGAGGGAAAGTGGGTGTAATGTTGTCAAGACTTGCGACTCATGCTTCTCAAGTCGACTTGAGCCGAGTCAATTCGAGTTGATACCATCGACCTGGAGTCAGCTTGAGTGACTCAGGTCGGGCATAAATGCTACTACCTTTATTTTGCCCGAGAAAGCCATTGAAACTCATTTAAAAAGAACCGCGACCGCGTGACGCGTTTGTGACCCGTGACACATGACATATGTCAAGAAACCACTTTTGCGCATTCGAATTTTTAGGTCTGGAGTAAGCCTAGAGTGATTTTAAAAATGTGTTGACTTCAATGACTTGGAGTCGTCGAGTTTCGGTAAGTTGACTTGAGTTGACTTGCCGAGTCGTGACTCGACTTCCAAAGTTTTGAAAACATTAAGTGGGTGTACCGTAGACCTGCAGGCCTTGTACCCATGAGGATTGACAGCTCATTTTATGGGTGGACTTCAAGTGAAATTGAAGAACAAAAATAAACACCATCAGGGATACCCTGAATCGGTGTCAGAATCACTCCTAGAATCAGTCATTTGAACCCCTATTTTACGAGGTGTGTATCTTTGTCCATGGAAAAAGCCTAGCTTGTGGTTACTGTTTAATTCTCTTCACATCAGGCTTTCTGGGCTCCCGTGCCAGGCAATCTGTCCTCACACAGACCGCGACAGAAACTTCATTTCATTGACAGATGTCAGCAGCCGCGCCACTCGGGAACTTTCATAGCACCTTTTCCTGGCACCTTTTTTCCGCGTATTTTTACGAGAAGGGTGTTAAACCACAAGGTGGATCACAGCTATAAATATTGCAGTGGCGTTGGCAACGGGCTTGCAGATCTTTGTCCCGGACTTCCATTCTTAAAGTCTGGCCTGACTCGTGGACACTTTCCAATCTCTCCACCATGCTCTTCTGGGTTTTTGTCTTCCTCCTCGCCAGGCAATCAAGCCTCACACAGGGACACCCAAACCTGCTTGCACGTGCACCGACAGAAGCCTCGTGTGATTGCACAATCAACAGCTGTCGGACATTGTTTAACATCATCTGGGGATGTCTCGCCACAATTTTTGCCTGCACTTGGGTAGCGTTGCACCAGAATGTCCCGGACCCCAACTCGGGATGGTTTTCACTTCTGATGCGGAAGCTGCGCATGATGCTGGTGACGATGATTGCCCCTGAACTGGTTGTGGCCTTTGCAGCAAGACAGCTTGTTTCAGCACGATGGATCTCAAAAGGTAAGGTTCCCTACCACTGTGTTATATCCAATACTAACTTACCACAGAATTCAATGTCTCAAAAACGCATGGATTCTTTTGCACCATGGGAGGATTTGTGTCTGAAGAAGGTCACCCAGTTTCAAAAATGAAACAACTTCCTGCATACATGTCAGCCATCAAGAAAATCAAGACAGCAGATATAAAGGACAAAAGTAAGGGTGATACACTTTCCAAAGCTGTGGCCATTGCACAGGGCCTGTGGTTTGTGACACAGTGTTTAGCTCGTGTCTCTCAACACCTACCCCTCACCAAACTCGAGGTTGCCACACTAGCCTTTACTGTTCTCAGTGTTGTTATTCGCCTACTGTGGTTGCACAAACCGCTTGATGTGCAGCAGCCCATCGTTGTTGCTAGATCTGAGGTTGACATTGATCCACTGCGAGAAGAGGACATCACCCCACCGAGCAACAGTGCCACTCTCCTTAACAAGATTTACAGCGGAATCTCTGGTGACTATGAAGAGTACTCCCCACTCTCGTCCACTTCGGTTCCCTCCTTCTATTCCATTGAAATAGGTACCGAAGACACCTACGCGCTCGTAAACCTTGCAGGGGTCTTCGGTGTTGGCAGCATTTTTGGCAGCATTCATTGTGCAGCATGGAATGCACTTTTTCCATCTATGGCCGAAATGTGGATATGGAGAATAAGCTCCGTGTTCATTGCAGCATATCCAGTCCTCAACATACTTCTTACAGTAGCAGGTAATACATGGGACCATTATAGCAACATTACTGGGACTGTCCTCGCAATTTTTTTGTTGGTTGCACTTGTGGTCTACCCCATCTGCCGACTCTTCCTCATCATCCTATCCTTCACCACACTGCGATCACTCCCCCCGAGCGCTTTCATAGATGTCAATTGGAGCAATTACATTCCCCATCTCTAGCTTTACCATGATCTGACCTGTACCATGCATTTGACAATTATATCCCAAGTTTCTGACTTCCAAGTGAAAAACAAATTAGCGCTGCAAATAGAATGGTCGATGAACGAAGAGCCTCTTTTAGGAAAATCGACGCTCGAGGCTCTGGTCTGGCTGTTCGAACACTTTCCTCAACTCCGACATTTCAACTGTCCCGTCTACCATTGGCCGTTCCAAGGCTCTCGACTGGTCCAGCCTTTAAAGTCGCTGGTGCTTTCGCACAACAACATCGCACTGCATTTCTTCGAACTTCCGGTCCTTGAGCATCTTCAGGTGTCTCTAGGCGGAGACACAGCTCCACCCCACTTTATCGAATTCCTTGTCCGCTCCGGGTCCCGCCTCGCGCACCTTGGCGTTAGCTTATTAGAATAAGAAAAAAACCAGAAAGAAACTAAGCCTTAATTAAGCACTGCTAGAAATGAAACTAAAACTAAACATCTAGATTACCGGGACCGCAAAGGCATTTTCTTTATCCAATCGGCTGAGGTGTCCATGGTCACAGAAAGAAGTCCTCTGTTACGGTGTTCAGGTGGGAGATGGTCATGACAAACCTTGAGACCACGGGTTCTCTCTTCAATCAGCTTCAGAACTGGATCTCTGTCCTAAGAAAAAGAATTTTGCAGCTTCTGACCGCAAATCGAACAAGGACCTCCCGCATCAAATTCCTTCTGTGAACACAAGGAAAGTGGGTGTGCACCATACACCTACGGGCTGTGCACCCATGAGATTTGGAGGCAACTTTGACTGCCTTCAAGTTGAAATGGGATTAATGATCCCTAAAAGAATTTCCAGGACCTGACCCCGAATTGACCGAGGACTCCCCACCTGGTTTTAATTTCCCAAGAGATAAAGTAAACTGGGTGTGCACTATACACCTCCAGGTCCTATACCCCTACAGAGTGGAACCACATTTATTGGTCGACTTCAAGTGAGATTGAAGAACAAAAATACACCATCTGGGATACCACACATGACTGAAATTGATGTCAGAATCGGTCCTAGAATCGGTCGTTTGGAAGAATCTATATGAAGTTTGCTTAAGCAATTGCCGTCTCAACACATAATCCTGCTTAATCACTGCTCGATTAACTGTGTTGGCAGCAAGGTAAGAGAGCGGATGGAGTTATTACAGCCAATGTTGATTGATTAATCACCCGATTAATCCAGATCATGTTCTGCTTAAGATTTGTTTAAACCAAAAAATCACTGTTTAATCCCTGTTCAAGACATTCAACACAGAAAATGTCCCAAGGGCAGAATTGAACTTACGACCTCTAGCAAAGAAGGCAGAAAGGAAGGGAACATAACCACTACACCAAGCAAGCATTGAAGATGAGCCAATTCTTTGAGATGCAGCAAACAGTGTGAGAACCATTTCTGTACCATAGTTGACTGCACTCATAGTACTCCAGTATTGTCCTGTGAGTAAAAGGCACAGTACAGACAGATGACTGAAGCTGCTGAGAGGTTGGGTGTAGACCTAGCGATAAATATCACCTTCGAATCCAGGGGCCGATAGCTGTCTGGGACTAAAAAATGGGCTCTAAACATGTTTTCTTTTGGTTTGCTGTTTGCGGCCAAGTCAAATGTGAACCGGAATGAACAGAAAACAGACCCCATCTTTCAAACCCAAATGCTCGCAGAAAATTTGAGAGGCCCCACAAATTTTCTGCACCCGAAAATCAGCCTGTTTGAGCTCAAAAGAGCGGAAGAACAAAGAGATTGGGGCCAGCAGCAGTCTCATCTGCTACCGCTGGCTTCCAGGTCGCAGGGCAATGGGGATGCGTGAGAATGAACCCAAAAAAGCTCCGCCCAGACACGGGCAGACCCAGAAGCTCATGGCTAACCCACAAGCAAAAGGCGGCATCAATCCTTGTCCTCATATCATGTAGGACGAGGAGCTGTCGCGAGAGAGAATGGAGCCGACAAGGCACTTGAGTGTGCCCGCGTTCTTGAAGGACCGGAAGTGATCGTGATACTTGTGACCCGCACACTAGGGTGTTTCAAAGTTAAGAAACTGACCCCAACTTGTGCCGCAACTTGTGCCGCAACTTGCCAGAAGTTGAGGCAGAAGTTGGGGCATGAAATCGGAGTTGGGACTGAAATTGTGCATTGCAGCACGACTTGACGTCCAACTTCTGCCCCAACTTCTGCCCCAACTCCGTGCCCTAACTTCGGCTAATCTGTCATTTGGGCCTCGATCACGCCGCTCCGGATACCACTGGTTGGGAGATTCAAATTTTTCACCTCAATTTACGGTGAAAAATGTTGTTTGTTTTTCAGACATTTTTCACCGAAAAAAGAGGTGAAAAATTTAAAACTTTTTCACCACTATTTCAAGTGGAATTCAAGGTGAAAAACTTGAAACAAAACTCATAATGTTTTACACCAACTATTCACCGAAAAATTTAAAACTTTTTCACCACTATTTCAAGTGGAATTCAAGGTGAAAAACTTGAAACAAAACTCATAATGTTTTACACCAACTATTCACCTAAACTTCAGCAGGATTTTTACACATTTTTCACTGAGAAAAGAGGTGAAAAATTTAAACTTTTTTCACCACTATTTCAGGTGGAATTCAAGTGAAAAACTTGAAACAAAATTTATGAGTTTACACCAACGATTCACCCAAAATTCAGCGGATTTTTACGCATTTTTCACTGAGAAACGAGGTGAAAAATTAAAACTTTTTTCACCACTATTTTCCAGTGGAATTGAGGTGAAAAAACTTGAAACAAAACTCATAATGTTTTACATCAACTATTCACCCAAAATTCAGCGGATTTTACGCATTTTTCACTGAGAAACGAGGTGAAAAATTTAAAACTTTTTTCACCACTATTTCCAGTGGAATTGAGGTGAAAAACTGAAACAAAACTCATAATGTTTTACATCAACTATTCACCCAAAATTCAGCGGATTTTTTACGCATTTTTCACTGAGAAACGAGGTGAAAAAATTTAAAACTTTTTCACCACTATTTCCAGTGGAATTTGAGGTGAAAAACTTGAAACAAAGTTATGAGTTTTACACCTCAAGATTCACCTCTATTGCCACCCGGAAATTGGGGTGGAAAATGTAAAACTTTATTCACAACAATATTCAGCGGCAAAAGTGCTGAAAAATTCGTGAAAAAAGTGATAAAAAAGCGGTGAAAAATTTGAAACTAGGGTTCACATTTTTCACATATTTTTCACATTGTTTTCTACTGTAATTTTTGGTGAAAAATGTAATGAAATATACATGTTTTTTTTCACCCCATTTTACACCAAGAATATGACTGAAAAAGTTAAAACATTTTTCAGAGATTTTTCACTTGGAACTGAGATGAAAAACTTGAAATATTTGAATTCAAGTTTTTCGGTGAAAAATGTGAATTCTTTTATTTCGAATTTTCCACCTCAAAATTCACCAGTTTTTCAGGTGAAAATATTGGTGAAAAACTTGAAACCTGGTTGGCTGAAAATGTCACTTGCTTTTCTCTTCTCCAGTTTTCCCTTAAGTGTGTCACATAGTTTGGGAGGTTGCAGCCGAAGAATTGGGGTAGAGCAGCACATGTATGTTGGTGGTCAGCGACTGTATGTTCCTTGTGACTACCTCTTCCAGTGGCTTTAGCTCTTCTGAATAGAAATGGTTTTAAACTGTTTCAAAAGTACAAGATATAAGGAGACAAACTTGTAGATATGATGGGAGTGCGCATGTTTTGGAACTAATTGAAGTTTGTTATTCGGTGAGCAAGCTTTCTGCTGGAGATCTGTGACAGGTCAAATACGTTGGTGAAAGTGTCCCTGGGTTTGTAGGTATGGCGGTCACTTCGCACATTTATTATTCCAGGGTTTTTTCCCACTTTTCCACCTTTTTTTCGGGTCTTTAACTTTCCATACTTTTTTTTTGGGTGTTTTCATTCTGCTATTCTTTTCTTCCCATGGACACAGATTAGTATTCATTCAATGTGCTGGAACATGACAACTTTATGAACAAGACCTAGGGAGGACAGTGGTTTTGAACACTGCCCTACATTAGGGTTAAACACTCTTGATGGCCAAAGGTGATTGCGGTCGGTTGCATAATAAATGTGCAATGTGACCGCCATATGTAGGAACATAAGAACAACAATGGGATATTGGAAGAAAATTCGGTGGGCATGGTGGCAGAAAATCCGGTGCGGAATTGCCTCTTGCGCAGGCAAAACAATCTGAAGTGCCCAGTTTCGGTCATTTGGCTGGGAAATTTTCTACGGCAGGTCAGAGATCGCAAAGAGAGGCACTGCTGGGTCTGGGGGAGCATAACAATGGGAGAAAATTTGGTGCGGAATTGCCTCTTGTGCAGGCAAAACAAGGTAAAGTGCACAGTTTTGGTCATTTGGCTGGCAGATTTTCTACGGCAGGTCAGATATTGCAGACAGAGGCACTGCTGGGTCCATGGGCAGCGTAGCAATGCGGGTGGTATGTTGGCAAAAAGTTCGGTACGGAATTGGCAGGCAAAACAGTCTGAAGTGCCCAGTTTCAGGTATTTAGCTGGCAGATTTTCTGCTGCAGATCCGCAGCAGGTCATATGTCATGGGGGAAGGTATGTGCGAGTCTGCGGGACAGATGCCAATGCGGGTGGTATGTTGGCGGAAAATTCAGTGCGGAATTGCCTCTTGCCCAGGCAAAACAATCTGAAGTGCCCAGTTTTGGGCATTCAGGTGGCAGATTTTCTATGGTAGGTCATGTCTTTACTGATTAGTAAAGAAAGTTGAAAATCGGGAAAAAGGGTGAAAAGGTGAAAAGAAAAGGTCAGAATAGTAAATATGCAATGTGACCGCCATACTACTGCATATCTGCAGCAGAAAATGTGTAAGGACGATAACAAGATCCGGCCACTTTGGATTGTTTGGCCTGCATCTACGCCCCCCACGGACCCAGTGGGACCTCTGTCTGCAATAACTGACCTGTCGTTGAAAATCTGCCAGCCAAATAACCAAAACTGGGCACTTCAGACTGTTTTGCCTGCGGGAGAGGCATTTCGGCAGTTCCACACCGATTTTTTTGCCAACATTGCACATGCATTGCTACGCTCCCCAAGGACCCCTCAGTGTTGTTTATTGCGATATCTGAGCAGCGGTAGGAAATCCGCGGGCCAGACGCCTGAAAGTGGGCACTTCAGATTATTTTACCCGCGTGAGGGGCAGTGCCGCACCGAATTTTCTGCCAACATTGCACGTGTATTGCTACGCTCCCCAGGGACCCCTCAGTGTTGTTCATTGCGATATCTGACCAGCGGTAGAAAATCCGCGGGCCAGACACTCAAAAGAGGGCACTTCAGGTGGGTTTGCCCGTGCAAGCTGCAATTCTGCAGCGATTTTTCTGCCAAGATGGGACGCGCATTGCTATGCTCCTCAGAGACCCATCAGGGCCTCCCTTTGCGATATCTGACCCGCAGTAGAAAATCTGCGGTCCAAATGACCAAAACTGGGCACTTTGGCTTGTTTTCCCCACATGAAGAGAGCATTTTGCCCGTGCAAGCTGCACATTCTGCACCGATTTTTCTGGCAACATGGCACACACTTTGCCACTCTCGAGCGGCGGTAGGAAATCCGCGGTCCAAATGACGAAAACTGGGCACTTTAGCTTGTTTTTCGTGCATAAGGAGATTATTGTGCCCGCACAAGCTGCAATTTTGCACCGATTTTTCTGCCAACATGGCACACGCCTTGCCATGCTCCCCAGAGACCCTTTAGTGGCCTTCATTGCAATATCTGACCGGTGGTAGGAAATCCGCGGGCCAAATGACCAAAACTGGGCACCCTAGCTTGTTTTTCCTGCATGAGGAGATTACTGTGCCTGCGCAAGCTGCAATTCTGCACCGATTTTTCTGCCAACACGTTACATGCCTTGCCACGCTCCCCAGGGACCCTTCAGTGTCCTTCATTGCAATATCTGAGCAGCGGTAGAAAATCCGCAGGCCAAATGACCAAACCTGGGCACTTTAGCTTGTTTTTCCTGCATGAGGAGATTATTGTGCCCGCACAAGCTGCAATTCTGTACCGATTTTTCTGCCAACATGGTACATGCCTTACCGCGCTCCCCAGGGACCCTTCAGTGTCCTTCATTGCGATATCTGAGCGGCAGTAGGAAATCTGCAGGCCAAATGACCAAACCTGGGCACCCTAGCTTGTTTTTTCCTGCATGAGGAGATTATTGTGCCCGCGCAAGCTGCAATTCTGCACCGATTTTTCTACCAACATGGCACACGCCTTGCCGCGCTCCCCAGGGACCCTTCAGTGTCCTTCATTGCGATATTTGACCGGCAGTAGAAAATCCGCGGGCCAAATGACCAAAACTGGGCACATTAGCTTGTTTTTTCCTGCATGAGGAGATTATTGTGCCCGCGCAGGCTGCAATTCTGCACCGATTTTTCTACCAACATAGGACACGCCTTGCCGCGCTCCTCAGGGACCCCTCAGTGTCCTTGATTGCAATATCTGACTGGCAGTAGAAAATCCGTGGGCCAGACACCCGAAAGTGGGCACTTCAGATTATTTTGCCCGCGTGAGGAGCAGTGCCGCACCGAACGTTCTGCCAACAGTGCACGGGCATTACCGCACTCCCCAGGAACCCCTGGGTGTCCTCCATTGCAATATCTGACTGGCGGTAGAAAATCCGCGGGCCAGACACCCGAAAGTGGGCACTTTAGATTATTTTGCCTGCGTGAGGGGCAGTTCCGCACCGAATTTTCTCCCAACATTGCACGGGCATTGCCGCGCTCCCCAGGAACCCCTCGGTGTCCTTCATTGCGATATCTAACCGGCGGTAGAAAATCCGCGCGCCAGACACCCGAAAGTGGGCACTTCAGATTATTTTGCCCGCGTGAGGGGCAGTTCCACACCGAATTTTCCGGCAACATTGCACACGCATTGCCACGCTCGCCAGGGACCCCTCAGTGTCCTTCATTGCGGTATCTGACCCGTGGTAGAAAATCCGCGGGCCAAATGACAAAAACTGGGCACTTTAGCTTGTTTTTCCTGCATGAGGAGATTATTGTGCCCGCGTAAGCTGCGATTCTGCACCGATTTTTCTACCAACATGGCACACGCCTTGCCGCGCTCCCAGGGACCCCTCAGTGTCCTTTATTGCGATATCTGACTGGCAGTAGAAAATCCGTGGGCCAGACACCCGAAAGTGGGCACTTCAGATTATTGTGCCCGCGTGAGGAGCAGTTCCGCACTGAATTTTCTGCCAACATCGCATGCACATTGCCGCGCTTCCCAGGGACCCCTCGGTGTCCTTCATTGCGATATCTGACCGGCGGTAGAAAATCCGCGCGCCAGACACCCGAAAGTGGGCACTTCAGATTACTTTGCCCGCGTGAGGGGCAGTTCCGCACCGAATTTTCTCCCAACATCGCATCCGCATTGCCGCACTCCCCAGGGACCCCTCAGTGTCCTTCATTGCGATATCTGACCGGCGGTAGAAAATCCGCGGTCCAAATGACCAAAACTGGGCACCTTAGCTTGTTTTTCCTGCAAGCTTGTTTTTCCTGCTTGAGGAGATTATTTTGCCCGTGCAAGCTACAATTCTGCACCGATTTTTCTGCCAACATGGCACACACCTTGCCACGGTCCCCAGGGACCCCTCAGTGTCTTTCATTGCGATCTCTGACCGACGGTAGACAATCCGCGGGCCAGACTCCCGAAAGTAGGCACATCAGAAGATAGCCCAATGAAAGACACTGAAGGGTCCCTGGGGAGCGTGGCAAGGCATGTACCGTGTTGGCAGAAAAATCGGTGCAGAATTGCAGCTTGTGCGGGCACAATAATCTCCTTATGCAGGAAAAACAAGCTAAAGTGCCCAGTTTTGGTCATTTGGCCCGGGGATTTTCTACCACCGGTCAGATATCGCAATGAAAGACACTGCGGGGTCCCTAGGGAGCGTGGTAATGCGCGTGCAATGTTGGCAGAAAATTCAGTGCGGAACTGCCCCTCACGCGGGCAAAATAATCTGAAGTGCCCACTTTCGGGTGTCTGGCCCGCGGATTTTCTACCGTCGGTCAGAGATCGCAATGAAAGACACTGAGGGGTCCCTGGGGAGCGTGGCAATGCCCGTGCAATGTTGGCAGAAAATTCGGTGCAGAATTGCAGCTTGTGCGGGCACAATAATCTCCTCATGCAGGAAAAACAAGCTAAAATGCCCAGTTTTGGTCATTTGGCCTGCGGATTTTCTACCGCTGGTCAGATATCACGGTGAAAAACACTGAGGGGTCTCTGGGGAGTGTGGCAAGGTGTGTGCCATGTTGGCAGAAAAATCGGTGCAGAATTGTAGCTTGCGCAGGCAAAATAATCTCCTCAAGCCAAAAAAAACAAGCTAAAGTGCCCAGTTTTGGTCATTTGGCCCGCAGATTTTCTACCGTGGGTCAGATATCGCAAACGGAGGCCGTGATCGGTCCCTGGGGAGCATAGCAGTGCACATCACATCGTGGCAGAAAAATCACTGCGGAATTGCAGCTTGTGCGGGCAAACCCATCTGAAGTGCCCACTTTCGGGTGTCTGACCCGCGGATTTTCTACCGCCGGTCGGACATCGCAATGAAGGACACTGCAGGGTCCCTGGGGAGCACAGGAATGCGTGTGCCATGTTGGCAGAAAATTCGGTGCGGAACTGCCCCTCACACAGGCACAATAATCTGAAGTGCCCACTTTCGGATGTCTGGCCCGCAGATTTTCTACCGCCGGTCAGATATTGCAATGAAGGACACTGAAGGGCCCCTGGGGAGGGTAACAATGTGGGTGCCCTGTTGGCAGAAAATTCGAGGCAGAACTGCTTCTCACGAGGGCAAAATAATCTCCTCATGCGGAGAAAACAAGCTAAAGTGCTCAGTTTTCGTAGTTTGGACCGCAGATTTTCTACTGCGGGTCAGATATTGAAAAGGGAGGCCCCGATGGGTCCCTGGAGAGCATAGCAATGCGGGTTCCATCTTGGCAGAAAAATCGGGGCAGATCTGCAGCTTGCACAGGCAAACCCACCTGAAGTGCCCGCTTTCAGGTGTCTGACCTGCGGATTCTCTACCGCTGGCCAGATATTGCAATGAAGAACACTGGGGGGTCCCTAGGAAGCGTAGCAATGCGCGTACCATGTTGGCCGAAAATTCAGTGCGGAACTGCCCCCCAGATGGGCAAAATAATCTCCTCATGCGGAGAAAACACACTAAAGTGCCCAGTTTTTGTAGTTTGGACCGCGGATTTTCTACCACAGGTCAGATATCGCAAAGGGAGGCCCTAATTGGTCCCTGGGGAGCATAGCAATTCACGTCCTATCCTGGCAGAAAACCGCTGCAGGAGTGCAGCTTGCGCGGGCAAAATAATCTCCTTATGCTGGAAAAACAAGCTAAAGAGCCCGGTTTTGGTCATTTGGCCCGCGGATTTTCTACCACTGGTCAGATATCGCAATGAAGGACACTGAAGGGTCCCTGGGGAGCGTGGTAATGCGCGTGCAATGTTGGCAGAAAATTCGGTGGGGAACTGCCCCTCACGCGGGCAAAATAATCTGAAGTGCCTACCTTCGGGTGTCTGACCCGCGGATTTTCTACCGCTGGTCAGATATTGCAATGGGTGACACTGAGGGGTCCCTGGGGAGCATAGCAAAGTGTGTGCCATGTTGGCAGAAGAATCGGTGCAGAATTGCAGCTTGCGCGGGCAAAATAATGTCCTCATGCAGGAAAAACAAGCTAAAGTGCCCAGTTTTGGTCATTTGACCCGCAGATTTTCTACGGCGGGTCAGATATCGCAAAGGGAGGCCGTGATAGGTCCCTGGGAAGCACAGGAATGTGCGTCCCATTTTGGCAGAAAAATCGGGGCAGAACTGCAGCTTGGGCGGGCAAACCAATCTGAAGTGCCCACTTTCGGGTGTCTGACCCGCAGATATTCTACCGCTGGTCAGATATCACAATGAAAGACACTGAGGGGTCCCTGGGGAGCATAGCAATGCACATCCCATCTTGGCAGAAAAATGGGGGCAGAATTGCAGCTTGCAGGGGCAAGCCCACCTGAAGTGCCCACTTTCAGGTGTCTGACCCACGGAGATTCCACCACTGGTCAAATATCGCAATGAACAACACTGAGGGGTTCCTGGGGAGCATAGCAATGTGTGTGCTATGTTGGCAGACAAATTGGTGCAGAACTCCCCCTCACGCGGGCAAAATAATCTGAAGTGCTTACTTTCGGGTGTCTGACCCGCGAATTTTCTACCGCCAGTCAGATATCGCAATGAAGATCACTGAAGGGTCCCTGGGGAGCGTAGTAATGCGCGTGCTATGTTGGCAGAAAAATCGAGGCTGAACTGCTTCTCACGAGGGCGAAATAATCTCCTCATACGGAGAAAGCAAGCTAAAGCCCCCAGTTTTTGTGGTTTGGACCGCGGATTTTGTACTGCAGGTCAGATATCGCAGAGAGCGGCCCCAAGGGGTACCCAGGGAGCATGGCAATGCGCGTCCCATCTTGGCAAAGAAATCGCTGCGGAATTGCAGCTTGCATGGGCAAACCAATCGGAAGTGCCCACTTTCGGGTGTCTGACCTGCGGATTTACTACCGCTGGTCAGATATCGCAATGAAAAACACTGAGGGTTCCCGGGGGAGCACAGCAATGTGTGTCATGTTGGCAGAAGAATCAGTGCAGAATTGCAGCTTGTGCGGGCAAACCCACCTGAAGTGCCCACTTTCAGGTGTCTGACCTGCGGATTTCCTACCGCTGGTCAAATATTGCAAAGGGAGGCCCCGATAGGTCCCTAGGGAGCATAGCAATGCGGGTCCCATCCTGGCAGATAAATTACTGTGGAATTGCAGCTTGCGCAGGCAAACCAACCTGAAGTGCCCACTTTCGGGTGTCGGACCTGCGGATTTTGAACCGCTGGTCAGATATCGCAATGAAAGAGACTGAGGGGTCCCTGGGGAGCGTAGCAATGCGCCTGCCATGTTGGCAGAAAATTCAGTGCCGAACTGCCCCTCACGCGGGCAAGATAATCTCCTCATGCGGAGAAAACACACTAAAGTCGTAGCAATACACGTGCAATGTTGGCAGAAAATTCGGTGCGGCACTGCCCCTCACGCGGGTAAAATAATCTGAAGTGCCCACTTTCAGGCGTCTGGCCCGCGGATTTCCTACCGCTGCTCAGATATCGCAATAAACAACACTGAGGGGTCCTTGGGGAGCGTAGCAATGCATGTGCAATGTTGGCAAAAAAATCGGTGTGGAACTGCCGAAATGCCTCTCCCGCAGGCAAAACAGTCTGAAGTGCCCAGTTTTGGTTATTTGGCTGGCAGATTTTCAACGACAGGTCAGTTATTGCAGACAGAGGTCCCACTGGGTCCGTGGGGGGCGTAGATGCAGGCCAAACAATCCAAAGTGGCCGGATCTTGTTATCGTCCTTACACATTTTCTGCTGCAGATATGCAGTAGTATGGCGGTCACATTGCATATTTACTATTCTGACCTTTTCTTTTCACCTTTTCACCCTTTTTCCCGATTTTCAACTTTCTTTACTAATCAGTAAAGACATGACCTACCATAGAAAATCTGCCACCTGAATGCCCAAAACTGGGCACTTCAGATTGTTTTGCCTGGGCAAGAGGCAATTCCGCACTGAATTTTCCGCCAACATACCACCCGCATTGGCATCTGTCCCGCAGACTCGCACATACCTTCCCCCATGACATATGACCTGCTGCGGATCTGCAGCAGAAAATCTGCCAGCTAAATACCTGAAACTGGGCACTTCAGACTGTTTTGCCTGCCAATTCCGTACCGAACTTTTTGCCAACATACCACCCGCATTGCTACGCTGCCCATGGACCCAGCAGTGCCTCTGTCTGCAATATCTGACCTGCCGTAGAAAATCTGCCAGCCAAATGACCAAAACTGTGCACTTTACCTTGTTTTGCCTGCACAAGAGGCAATTCCGCACCAAATTTTCTCCCATTGTTATGCTCCCCCAGACCCAGCAGTGCCTCTCTTTGCGATCTCTGACCTGCCGTAGAAAATTTCCCAGCCAAATGACCGAAACTGGGCACTTCAGATTGTTTTGCCTGCGCAAGAGGCAATTCCGCACCGGATTTTCTGCCACCATGCCCACCGAATTTTCTTCCAATATCCCATTGTTGTTCTTATGTTCCTACATATGGCGGTCACATTGCACATTTATTATGCAACCGACCGCAATCACCTTTGGCCATCAAGAGTGTTTAACCCTAATGTAGGGCAGTGTTCAAAACCACTGTCCTCCCTAGGTCTTGTTCATAAAGTTGTCATGTTCCAGCACATTGAATGAATACTAATCTGTGTCCATGGGAAGAAAAGAATAGCAGAATGAAAACACCCAAAAAAAAAGTATGGAAAGTTAAAGACCCGAAAAAAAGGTGGAAAAGTGGGAAAAAACCCTGGAATAATAAATGTGCGAAGTGACCGCCATACCTACAAACCCAGGGACACTTTCACCAACGTATTTGACCTGTCACAGATCTCCAGCAGAAAGCTTGCTCACCGAATAACAAACTTCAATTAGTTCCAAAACATGCGCACTCCCATCATATCTACAAGTTTGTCTCCTTATATCTTGTACTTTTGAAACAGTTTAAAACCATTTCTATTCAGAAGAGCTAAAGCCACTGGAAGAGGTAGTCACAAGGAACATACAGTCGCTGACCACCAACATACATGTGCTGCTCTACCCCAATTCTTCGGCTGCAACCTCCCAAACTATGTGACACACTTAAGGGAAAACTGGAGAAGAGAAAAGCAAGTGACATTTTCAGCCAACCAGGTTTCAAGTTTTTCACCAATATTTTCACCTGAAAAACTGGTGAATTTTGAGGTGGAAAATTCGAAATAAAAGAATTCACATTTTTCACCGAAAAACTTGAATTCAAATATTTCAAGTTTTTCATCTCAGTTCCAAGTGAAAAATCTCTGAAAAATGTTTTAACTTTTTCAGTCATATTCTTGGTGTAAAATGGGGTGAAAAAAAACATGTATATTTCATTACATTTTTCACCAAAAATTACAGTAGAAAACAATGTGAAAAATATGTGAAAAATGTGAACCCTAGTTTCAAATTTTTCACCGCTTTTTTTATCACTTTTTTCACGAATTTTTCAGCACTTTTGCCGCTGAATATTGTTGTGAATAAAGTTTTACATTTTCCACCCCAATTTCCGGGTGGCAATAGAGGTGAATCTTGAGGTGTAAAACTCATAAATTTTGTTTCAAGTTTTTCACCTCAAATTCCACTGGAAATAGTGGTGAAAAAAGTTTTAAATTTTTCACCTCGTTTCTCAGTGAAAAATGCGTAAAAATCCGCTGAATTTTGGGTGAATAGTTGATGTAAAACATTATGAGTTTTGTTTCAAGTTTTTCACCTCAAATTCCACTGGAAATAGTGGTGAAAAAAGTTTTAAATTTTTCACCTCGTTTCTCAGTGAAAAATGCGTAAAAATCCGCTGAATTTTGGGTGAATAGTTGATGTAAAACATTATGAGTTTTGTTTCAAGTTTTTCACCTCAAATTCCACTGGAAATAGTGGTGAAAAAAGTTTTAAATTTTTCACCTCGTTTCTCAGTGAAAAATGCGTAAAAATCCGCTGAATTTTGGGTGAATAGTTGGTGTAAAACTCATAAATTTTGTTTCAAGTTTTTCACCTTGAATTCCACCTGAAATAGTGGTGAAAAAAGTTTAAATTTTTCACCTCTTTTCTGCGTGAAAAATGTGTAAAAATCCCGCTGAAGTTTAGGTGAATAGTTGATGTAAAACATTATGAGTTTTGTTTCAAGTTTTTCACCTTGAATTCCACTTGAAATAGTGGTGAAAAAGTTTTAAATTTTTCACCTCTTTTTTCGGTGAAAAATGTCTGAAAAACAAACAACATTTTTCACCGTAAATTGAGGTGAAAAATTTGAATCTCCCAACCAGTGTACACATCTCTGCCTCAACTCCGAGGTTGAGGCACAGTTTCTCGTTCAGGTGTTTCACAGACAGCCCTCCAACTTCTGCCCCAACTTGAGCCAAGTTGAGGTAGAGTTGGGGCAGAAATCGGGGCGCAAGTTGGGGTCAAATTCTTAACTTTGAAACACCTTAATGTAGTTGGGCCTAATAAATCGTGGTATTGGTCTCGGGCCCCATAGGCTGTATGCCGAGTGACCCGACATAAGGCCATTATCATGGAAAATAGAATGATTGTGATATTGAACTCGAACTATCCGGAAGAATCTTCGGCAGGTAAAGTGCACACAAATGTGTGCAGGGGCCAGTGTTGTGCAACCTTCGAGGTCCAGGACAGTTTAGATGCGAATTGAGATCTATGTGACTTGCGGCTGTAGCCGTGTGAATATTTTCCAGGTCCTGAACTTCGGTGTTCTCACACTTCACGGGTATTTCATGAAGGGACAAGCCCTTAAATCCTCAGACACTAGAAGCTTGAAACATTGGAAGAACCGGGTTCGACGTAGAGTTCATCTAATGCGGTAGAGCCATCGAACAGAAACGGTGTCGAGCATGTAATAGGCATAGAGTGCCGATGTTGAAGAACCAGTGACGAGTATAACATTTTTTGACAGTAGTGAGGTCGTAAGGGAGGACCCCCCGAGATTTGGTACTCAGTTGACGTGTCAGGTGCATGAGAGGCCAGGACGTTCAGTATACTTAAAGTTCATGTTTGAGGAAACTCCCAATACTCAGAGGTGCTAATCTGAGTTTGAGAAATTTTAGCACATCGTAAATGCTCGTATAAGGCTGTATACATGAACCGAGATTGGGAGTCTCGAACGAGCATTGATGGTCCAATTGGCGGAATTTCGGGGAACGGGAGTGAGCGGGATGCATTGAGAAAAAATTGAATGCCTGATATGGGAAGAGTAGGTGTCCTTTCCTTAGTGTCACGGCGAGAAATTGGTGTAAGCCGGAAACGAGTTTTGGCAATGGTATTGATGGGTTGACCGTGCGGGGTAAACTAATTTTGCAGAACAATATTGAATAACAAATTGTGTCTTGGGGTTGTATCTGTGTTGAAACATCATAGCCTAAGGTTGAACACAAGGATTATTATGCATAAATCCGAATTTACGCACAAAGGCCTTGGACAGTCTGAATTGGCACCCGGGCAATGTAAAAATGAATACTTACATACCACAGGTTTCGCATTTTCCCGTGCTTCCCTCTCGCTGTGAGCTGTCACTTTGTGATGCGCTCTAAACACAGCGAAACAGAGAACGAGGGGCCGATGCAACACTGTGCTGCCAGACTCCGAATTGGGTGCAAAGGGATTCAAAGAAAAGCCAGACTCCGATTGAACCGCCAGGAAATATTGATTCTCGCATGACGCTACCAGGCCGTTCAATGCGCATTCACTCAAAATTCAATGTGCACTCACTCAAAAACGAAACGGAGGCAAAAGTTTCTCGATGGTGTATCAGTGGCCAGACTCCAAATCGAACAGAGACCTTGTGAGGGGACATTGTTAGGTCCTGTATCTGTCCCGCATGCGTTAGCACTCTGCTGCCTGGCCATGATAAATCTGCAATGAGAGAAGAAGCAGGACAGCAAGACAGTCAAATTCAATATGGAGACGGGTCGACGGTGGGCCAGCATACGGAGTGGGTTCCTGGGAAACGGGGCAACCAAACAGGAAACAGAGTTGGCACGAGGCAAGTCCGAGTCGACTGTCAGCCCCTTCACACATTGGGATGGCATGGAGATTGACGCGGCGAGTTAGAATGGAAATGAAGGAGGGCTCCGTTTCCTAAACAAGGAGTTATTACGCGCGCGAGTATCGGACGGAGAACCGTATAAAAGCCAGCTGTATGATATGGAATGATCATCTTATTACCTCCCACTGCATATACCTAAAGCTACTCCCCCTGAAGTACACCAGGGTGGGGAACTAAATTAAATACACTCCGCTACAGGTTGTGCCGCCCAATAGTAGGACAAACCAAGGTCACCTAAAGGCCAGGGCTTGTCAAGAAACCCTGTCCGTCTCACCTCCGTTTTGATAAATCGATATGGAGGAAATATAGTCAATCCGGAGTTGAAAGTGCGCGGTAGTAGATTACGCGGCACACCACCAAACGGCCTGGCGCCTAACTTAGCTTCGTGCAACCGTTCCTTTTCGGAGTTCGAACACATATCCTTGCGAGGAACTCACCACATCGTATACGGAAGGCCTATCCTACACAATCATACCATTTCCCCCATTCAATTCGCACACTTCAGCCCCGAGTCGTCAAAACGGAAGTGACTCCGTTTCAGGGCGTTCACCAACAGAGAAACCAGGCTACGAAGGGAATCACTATAGCCGTCCGTATAGTGTTGCACTGTACTGAAGAGACCTGCTGTCTGATACGTTTGAGACGGGTGGATAAAGCATAACAGATAACCCGAGTACTCTGGAACAGAACAGCATTCGCATTGCGGAGCGAACCCTTCGAGCAAGTGTAGAAAACTATCCATCCGCGGTACCTTCGGAAGGCTAGCCCCCGACGAAGAACCAAATCTTTGAGGAACCTGGCAAAGTGTTCAATCCAAACGGAGGGAACTGTACACACACACACACACATACACACACACACCACAAATTATATATCACGCATTAGCGTACCTTTAACTACGCAGCTCCGCGACAGAGCAATTTCCTCCGAGAGGACGAATTAAATTCTGTAAAACACTACCCGGGTCAGGCAGTTCGCAGAACCGCAGTCCGCATCACATTGCGCCGTCGTTTCTGGCCCAATGCATGCCGACTGAGTCCTGCAGCTGGCTCACTTGGATCACTGTTTCGAAAGATATGTCAGAACAATACAGCCAGCTATGGTACAGAAATAGTTCTCACACTGTTTGCTGCATCTCAAAGAATTGGCTCATCTTCAATACTTGCTTGGTGTGGTGATTATGTTCCCTTCCTCCCTTTCTGCCTTCTTTGCTAGAGGTCGTAAGTTCAATTCTGCCCTTGGGATATTTTCTGTGTTGAATGTCTTGAACAGGGATTAAACAGTGATTTTTGGTTTAAACAAATCTTAAGCAGAACATGATCTGGATTAATCGGGTGATTAATCAATCAACATTGGCTATAATAACTCCATCCGCTCTCTTACCTTGCTGCCAACACAGGTAATCGAGCAGTGATTAAGCAGGATTATGTGTTGAGACAGCAATTGCTTAAGCAAACTTCATATGGTTACTGTGTTTGGACCCCTATTTTTACATAGTGTTGCAGATTTAAGGAATTTGGCGAGCGCGCGAGCGTGTTTAAATCTACTGTTCGCGTGAATTGTGTGATGCCGACTGCCCGATGTGAACTGTCTGATCCGGACACCCGGCGGGCCCGCTGTGAACTGTCAACATCAGATAGCTGAGGAAGGTCACTCCGGTCATCAAAGCAGATGATTGCGCATCTGATCCGCCAGCGTCTGTGCGCGTAACTGCGAAGTCTTCACAGTCCGTTAGGTGTAGAGTTTCACAGCGAATCAAAGAAATAACAAAGCCAAAGCGAGGATCTCTCTCTTCCTGTGCCTTCATCATCGGCGTCGACCGCAAACCCGAACCAACCTTCTACACTCCGCCACCAGCAAGCAATATGGAAAACACCGACCTCAACGTAAACAACACGGCAGCCGAACTGGTGAAGGCCACTCAGCTGGTGAGGGCCTGCGGCAAGAAGAATGCAACTAATAAAAAGAGAGCCGGAGGCAGTGAGTACTCCGAAATATTCGAGGGAGCCGAATACCTCGAGATCTCACTGGCACGGATCCCTATAAGCAGGGCCTCGAGGAGCGCATGGCCAAATGTCAAGCTCTTATTACCCAATGTCTGTTGCCGGAACCTTTCTTTACTTCGAGTTTTCACATTCCAATCGCAGCCACTATGGACGCTAATGCTCCCACACTCCAAGGATCTCCAAACGACGACCCAATGACTGGTGGCAGCCCACGTTTGTTTCCCTCCCCGCAATATATTCCCTTGAATGATAACATATATTTTCTCTTCCAGAAACCCCGGAGCGGTTGTCCGAGGGCATCCCTGATGCCAGAGCGGCGGCTGCCCAACAGGGTGCGTCTACAATTTAAATTTAATACCCTGTGGGCGTGCACATTTGTATGAAGTGTTGGGATTTCCGGTTGCAGACTGTTCGCTCTCGACAGTCTGAACATGGTGCCGGGTGTTCAACGAGACCACTTGACTTGGACTGTTCGGTGCGCACAGTTCTGTACTGTCGTGATTCTGCACTTTGAACGGGGTGTTCATTTCAAACACCCCTCGTGAACTGTCGAGCTCAAACAGTTGGGTGGTGTTCAATCAAGCCACTTCAACCCAACTGTCCTCCGATAACACTTTATGTGGTGTCTTAACTGTTGCTTCCAAACAGTTCAGTATGTGTTTGTCTTACATCCAGCATCTGAACGTGGATACCGGTTTTCTCTCATTGTTTCTAGGAGGTTTGGCATGAGAAGCTGAATAACCCCCCACAGATCCCCCGATCGACCCTGCCCTCAATAACTCGGAACCACCGCCTGCCAAAAAAGGCCGTGCTAACGACGGCCAGCCCATGCACCGGAAAATCAGTAGGTTTAATTTCCGTCCCCCGAAATTTATTCTGAACCATCCCCAGTCGAGTGTGGTTGCAGACTCAATCCCCGGTCGTATAATCTCTGCGTTTACCACCGCGTGGCGTGAGGATGAGATCCAGGTGCAGAAGGCTGATCCTTCTCTGGGCGCCGAAGGCTTTGGAAACCTGTATCAAGCGGCAATCGAGATTATGGATCGGGTTAAGTACACTGCAGAGAAAGCTGGCCTCTCGTATGAGGATCTGAAGTGGAACATCACATACACGGATGGTGGCGCGGTTCAAGTGTCGGACTTGATCGCACTTCGTCAATGGCTCATTGCCTCCGGCGCTATGGTTGATGATATACAGCCTGCATCGGTGCCTGCACTGGCAGTGAAGAAAGGTCGGGCTTCATGTTCTTGAATAGTCCAAAACTGACTTGCATTTTTTTTAGTTTCGGCCGAGCCAACGATCAAGATTTGGGTGGACATGGACAATGACTTCGGCGATGATGACCGAAGCCCGGAAGGACCCCAAAGCGTATCCTGGGTGTGTTGAAGCGGGCATGAAGACAGTGGCTGCTGTCCTTAAAAACCGAGTTTGTCCTCCTAGTTTATCAATTAATAGAGCGGCCGCGAGAAATGTGTCAGTTGTGATTCCGTGCGAGGGAAAGCTCTGGAGAGCAGACCCGCTCCCCATCCCGACGATGGCGAGTTTTTGGCGCAATGCAAATGCCCTCTCCAAGGTGCTGCGCTTGAGCTCTGGATGATCAAGATGACCGCGGAGATGGAAGGTATTCCCCAACGCGGTGACGACGATATGAAGGATAGCCGGCTCGTATTCAACCGACACTCTCAGGTTGATTGCAGGGGCGATTCAGGCCGTTTATGGTCACCAAGTTGAGACTCTGCTCCAACCGGAGGTTGATCGTTTGGAGTTCGCCGTTCATTGGGCGTTGAAAGAGCTGACTCTGTATGCTGCTCGCGATGATTCCCAGTATGCCGCTTCTTTCCCTTTACTTTTAACCCAATTCAAGCAGACAATGGTGGCGTGGGAAAAAGAGCAGGAAGAAGACCGGGCGAGGAAAAACTAGAGTAGAATATTGTTATCCCCTGATTCAACATGGCACTCTCTCTCGCTGTTGTGGAGTTATGCGAGTGAAGGTTTTATCCCTGTGTGTAATTGACAGTTTGAAGGGTATAAATTTCACGGTCCGTGCAGTCTGTGAAAGAATTACAGTGCCACACTGTTCAATATTGACAGTACAGCACTGTGAGCCTAACACAGTTGGGACCGGCCATGCAGAATTGACAGTTCATACTGTGTGAGACTTGCAGTTCAGACATGCATTTAATGAGCCCAACAACTCAGATGGTCATTAACCACAACTAGATTTGGGTACAGCTTGCTGCAGGAACCCGGACTACCCCTTTTATTGGATGTTGTGGGCGGTTCAATTTCAGTCTGAATACATTGATTATAGAAAGAATCACCGGGTTGTCTGTCTAAGGAGTTCTGAACACTAGAGTATGTCATAGGGTTCCTATTTACCCATTGAAAGGCTGCCAACAGACAAGATATTTGATGGATTACCACGTGACCGTGTCGGTGTTTCGACCGAGAGCACAGAACAGAAAAAAAAAAATCAATGTGAACCATTGAGGTTGAGAATACAATTTCGCAGGTAAAGTTTCACTCTGTGTGTCATCGACAGTCCAAAGTGTATGAAGTGTGCGGTCTGTGCAGTAGTCTGTGCAGTACTGTACAGGATTGACACTACAGCACTGTGAAAATACCACGTCACAGCTCAAGTGGTGAACCAAGACAATGTTCAATAATGACACTTGGTGCGTGTGAATATAACACAGTTGGTCTCTGGTGTGCTCAAGTGCCCATCATGAGATGCCCGAATCTAACAGTTACATATACCAGTCCACGGACGTGTTTTAGTTACTGCAAAATGATTTCAATTATTTTTGAAGAGTTTCCTTGCTCCGCGTAGCTGGAAGTGCAAGACACTGAGGATCAAAGGACATTTAGGGAAATTACACCCAAATTTGCACGGTGAACAGAGCGAAAATGAATATTTTTCAGGCCTTAAAACTACGTTAAATCTCCGCTAAATTTCAGCATAGTCACCTCTGAGTAGCTACATAGTTGGCTCAGATTTAAGCACCAAATGAAGTGAAGATTTCTGACACTTGGACTTAATTATGTTGTAGCCGCACGCTCCAACTGTATGATCAGACAACTGGGAGTGCGTGTTTGTTATAGGTCAGACACCCAGCCCAGCTACTTTATATTGACCTATTCTACTACTGTAGGTACCCTACTTGCCTCGATTGCGAGACTTTGTATCCCCTCTGATTTTCTTTTCTGCCCGGACCGCCTTCATCAACATCGTAAACTTCTTTCGCAAACCCGGATATTTCACCTCAAAGGCAACGAAATCGGCGCCACAGTGAGTGGTAAACTCTTCGCAAACAAAGCGAATGTTCCCAAGCTTCACCGCTTCCTTCGCATAGTCAGAAGATTTGAACTGTTGTGCCCAGTCCTTCAAAGGAACATTGAGGCCTTTCTGCGGGCACCCGTGCTCCCAATATTGAAGTGCGTCGTCCAGTGTTCGTTTCAGGGATACGAGCTGGCTGGGCGGTATACTGAACAGGTGCTGCCGGGGATTGTGCTGGGGGGATCACGGCCGGGGGTGTTATGGAGTGAGTAGACATAGTCGCAATATTACTCGAGGATGCTGGAATTATTGGGTTGGCTATCGGGTATTAGCCAGATTGGGAGGGCATGAAGAGGAATGAATACCTGGTGATGAGGTGTTTGCAATGAGACCCTGTAGTTTAGTCAAGAGTGTCCCTTCGAGTCGGAGCAGATCGGCCTTGCATAGAGGGGCACTCTGATCCTCGCCCATAAATGTTTCATGGCGATCCACAAGCCTTTCGTCCATCATTATATCGGAGAACCCCTCCTTGTACGCCATTAACTCGTCAAGTAGATAAGGTGCACCCCATCCACCCTCGACGAACATCACGTGATATTTCCTTTCTTGGGACTGCAATGGTAAATTATGAATATCGGAGGAAAAAGGGGAAATATGAAGAATCCCCTCGACTAAATTGTGTATATACATCTAATGGGTCTATAAAAATGAATTTGGGAATTTTGGACGTTCCTGTGTTCTCTAGTTAACCTGTTTCAACACGCATCTCAAGCCCTATCAATTACTGATGGGATCGGACCTTGGACATTTGTGTTAACTAGATATCCCTGCAATATCTTTCACTGCAATAAAACATTCAACAATTCATATACAGTGGGAATCCTCAATCTGGTGGAAGGGATTGGCAGAATTTGAGCTGCATACCAAGTTACAAGGCTTTTTGCCGAAAGAGGAAATATCACGTGATGTTCGTCGAGGATAGATGGGGTGCACCTTAGCGCATGAGTGTTCCAACCTTTGGCCTCATTCACTCGTTGGAAATGTTGGATTTGAGAGGAGACTTACGTTCTCATTCGACGACCAACCACCCCATCAGACTTTTGACACGTCAGGTTGTCAGGTTGTACAACCTAACAACCTCTGCCAAAAGTGCGACAACCTCGCGCAACCTCGCAACCTGACAACCCTATGTAAGTTTTGGCGACAACCTCCCAAGTTCGAGCCCGCGCCAAGCCATAATTTCGCATTTTTTCAAAAATGTTTGTAGGGAACATAGGTTACTATAGTGCTTAGGAAGCATCTGGTATAGTTTTCGTGTTGCTCATAAAGTGTCATTACCACTTTTCAAATTGGGACAACCGGACAACCGGCAACTAAAATGTCAAAAGGCTGATGCCCACCACTTCACCGCTTTCAAGCTCCACTTGTGATCTGCCCACAGAAAACGGTACTGTGCTCCTCCACGGCGGAAGCAGTGGGTAGTGAATTTACCGTTACGCCCCTGCATTACGTTCGATTTTTCAACAACGGTCTCCAGCAGGGTTTCGAACGCAGATCGACTGGTGCATTCACCAAATTTGAGTTTCCCCGTCGATGCAATAGCGGGAAAGAGGTAGTCGCTTCCCAAAATAGGGCGGCCTAAAAGACCCTCCATGTGTGATTTCCACGTGTTGGTATGCATGTAACAGTCAATTTCGGGGTGTGTGAGGTCAGCCTGGACCTTATATTTTTGAACTTCCGGGCGTTAATGAAATTTTGTATCTAGGATGCAGACATGGCATACCTTTTGTAGGGTCCTTGTTGGTTTTGCGAAAGATCAATGAGAACTCGTGATAGGGGATCCCCGTTCTCGAGCGCTGGTCTAATTTAATGTCCTTGACCTGGAGACTAATGAGCTCGTCATTTCTGAGTCGGAATATTGTCAGCTCTGTGGAAGTCCAATGTTTGAGAAAAGTCACTGAGTACAAAGAGTGAAAGCCGTTGTGACAAAGGCCTTGAAATAGAGACACTGAGTAACCGTGAAGTACTTGATCGCTTCCTTGCTATCGAGATACTCCATGATAATTTTCAGGTCGGCAGGGAGCATAGGAAGTGCCTGTGTTGCTGTACCCATCCGGTTGTGGTGATTTTTCAGTGACTCGTAGTACACCTTGAAGTTGGACTCGTAAACTGGATTACCCTCCCACTTTTCCGTATGATCATTGAATTTCCAGAAGTCTCCCTGGCAGCCACAGGCCCTGCGCGCGAAGTCGTTGTTATTGATATTCTTTTCACCTCACTGTACAACATACCGTTCAAAATAATCCTTGAAGGCAGAGCAAAGCCCTTCCGCAGATGCGAATCCACGCTCCAGATGTTCGCATTTATATGCAGTGAGAGCCCTCAAGGTGAGCGGGGTCTGCGCTGTGATAACATCAAAGGCGTCGAACGAGATCTCGTCGTCGAGGCGGCCTTCTGCTGTTCAGTCTACCAACCAGCTTTTTCCGCTCTTGACGTAGTTTGCGTAGCCCTTTTTAGTGCGCGGGGACTTGTACCAGTCATCAGTAGTCTGCTGGCTGTTACTGAGGAGCGAGGAAGCAGAGGGTAAATTGGCAGATGTCGACTTTTTGGTCGCCTTGGACGTCGACTTCCGTAGTGCCTTGGAACTGGTGTGTTTGGCTGTTCTCGAAGGAGCAGAGCTCTTCGCAGGGGCAGTGTTCGAAGATGCCGCTTTACGCGAGCTACGTCGAGTCTGCGCTGGCATGAATGTCGAGACGACAAAGTGCTGTGCCCCGATGGGAATAAAAATTAATAAGCACACGGGGGTCGTAGAACATGGACAGTTCCAGACAAGTGAGTGGAAGACAGTTCATATTCAACCGTGGGATTTAAACAGCTCAGTACGCTACTTTCCTAACCGGGATGTTCGCGTACTTGAATTTCCTCAGACTATGACCTACATATCTTTGTCCATGGAAACAGTCTAGTTTGTGGGTACTGTTTAACTCTCTGTGCATAACACTTCTCTGGGCTCTCGTGCCAGGCAATCTGTCCTCACACAGGGACATCCCAATCCACTGATTGCTACGTTCTTCCAGGTTGAAACTTTGTTACTCCTCAACAACCTTTATGATACAGGGAAACACGGCCGACCCACGATCTTTCCTCTTTAGGAAGGTCACGTGGAACATCGGCACTTGCGGCCACTTCGGGTGGGTAAGTTTTTTTAACTTGCCTGTGGTGGCAAAGGAGTGAATCTAGTGGGCAGGTGTAAATGGTGCATTAATACGAGAAATGAGTTACATAGGTCAACAAACGACGTCGCGTATACTATAGATATGTAGGAATAGAGATCCGAGTCATCCACGACGCCCTCGTTAACCTTGACGACTGGTCATACGGCGTAATCGCGGCCGGTGACCTGTCTTTAGTGTTCCAGTAGTGTAGATGCCATGATGTACACACCTGAAATTGTCTCAAAGGAACATCCTTTTGAGAGTAACCAGGTGGCACTCAGCCGTTCAGCAACGGCTCGCGGCACGGGCACGCCATGCCTTCAACTTGCGAGACGTGTTTAGGTCCAGTATGAGGTCCACTTTGAATAATTGAGGAATGCGCCAGGTAGGACGAGGCTGCCAGGGGAAAACGATGTGGAGGGTGGTCGTGGTAAAGAGGGAAAGAGTATTCGAGCGCATCGTGCCACAGCATACCGTTTTCGGAAACGCGATGCCGCATGATGGCCGCGTTTCTCGTGACTTCTCAATTAGGAAAGATCGTGGGTGGGCCTAGATTCCATGATACAGATGACATCAACCAATTCAATCCATTCTACCACCCTTGGTGTGGTATGCATTGACGAGACTAGTACCTGAATTCTTCTCTTGGAACGAGCCTGAGGCTCAAAAAATATTTCATGCTCTGTGATGGACCGATGTATCGATGATGCAGGCCTGGAGCACGAGATAACGGCAGGGAGAACCGAGGTGGCGGCAATGTGGGCTAGAGCGGCAGCAACGACATATTTTTAGGAGCATATTGAGGGAAGGGGAAGCGAGGAATAAATTGTGCCTGGTAATGACGGAACATTAAAGTACACTAAGGAGAAGAGTGAAAGGGAGAAAAGAATGCCATTCAAAAGATATCCTAACTTTTACTCACTTGTAGCCGGAAGCCGGGATCTTCAGCAGAGAGCTACAAACGTCTAGAGAAGGTTCGTTATTTCACTTCGAAAAAGTTGAGATTGCATGAGAAAACGACAACCTACTTGGCGACATGTGTAACGGCGTCCTCGACCTCTTCGAACATCCTAGCAATAATTCAGAGGAATTCCTCCTCCGAATGTAGTGCCTCCTTTGCTGATGGCATCAAGTGTGTGTGAATCGTTTCCATGGTGGTCTCCTTACTGGCCCCATAGAAGAGCAACAGGGCCATCAACTCCCTCTGTTCCTCGCCGAGCGATAGACCTTCCCACTTCGGCGGGGTTCCCACCCGCGTGAGCTTTGAGATGTCCGATGGGTGCGACGGATACCACGATGGGCTGGACGGATGTCGCAAGCCCAACGCAACATAGAGGAGGTCGGCTGTGTGGGGGAGCGGAGGCCCTTCGTTGTCGAGGTAGATCACCAGCGGAGCAGTCACCGCTACTTCAGCGCCCCAACCCAGGATGCATCTAATGGCGTCGAGTTTTTGGTGGTGTACAGCGAAGCCAAGTGCGGTACCGTAGTGGCCCTGGGCCTCCAGATCGGCGCCGTGTTGGAGAAGGAGCTCGATCATCTCCACATGCCCCGTGGAACACGCGTAGTGCAGCGCGGTCTCGCTCGCACCGTCGCATCCGAATACGCCGTCGACCGGGGCGCCGTGATTCAACAGCAACTTCACCATCTCGAGGTCCCTGTTCGCGGCGGCGAGATGAAGAGGCTGATAGTCCATCTGGCCCCACTTTGCGGCGGGATTAGCCCCCGCCTCGAGAAGGAGGAGGGCGATCTCGGTGTTCTGCGCTTTTGCGGCAACGTGGAGGGCGCTCTGGCTCCAATGCCAGGAAGTTTCTAGACTTGGGCGCACTGAATGCGGGGGGGCAAGCATCTTCTTTATAATGTGCGGCTTCGAGAGTCTGAGGCCCATAGCAGCAGGTCCTTGGCGAGTTCTGGTGTTATATGGGATTCCAAGTCCGCCTGGAGGATTTAACGAAGGCGGCGGCAGGTTAATACCAACACATTTAGGGCTGCCACTGGGAGGTAAGGGGCGATGAGCAAGATAAGCTCGGGCGGAAGTTCCTCGAAGCGGTACCGGTCTTGCGACATCGTGGTTCGAGAGCAAGAGGACAACATCATGATCTATTGATGGCATCGTGAGAACGGTTGAATTCCGTGGTCGAATCAAGGTTGAGTTCCTTAACGTGGTTTATTTTAGACGACAAGTGTGATCCTCCTCAACCAATACCTGCTGCAGAATCCCAATGTTGTAACTGGCCGCCGCGGTTCGTAGCTTTCCACTTGGATTGGGTGCTTTTTCATATGCTGCAGATTTACGGTAACATCGTCGGACAGGATGCCCCATCGCATCAGACTTTTGACACGTCAGGTTGTCAGGTTGTCAGGTTGTACAACCTAACAACCTCTGCCAAAAGTGCGACAACCTCGCGCAACCTCGCAACCTGACAACCCTATGTAAGTTTTGGCGACAACCTCCCAAGTTCGAGCCCGCGCCAAGCCATAATTTCGCATTTTTTCAAAAATGTTTGTAGGGAACATAGGTTACTATAGTGCTTAGGAAGCATCTGGTATAGTTTTCGTGTTGCTCGTAAAGTGTCATTACCACTTTTCAATTTGGGACAACCGGACAACCGGCAACTAAAATGTCAAAAGGCTGATGTCACGCAGCAGACCTACATCGATTTTATCTACAACAGTATATCCACCGTGACTGCCGACGTTACCGAGTAGCCTATAGCAAGTCGGTCTGTTTTGGACGCAGGTTATCTCGTTGACTCTGATGCTCGTGTCTCCCTCAGCGGCGTAAACGACGTGATATCACAGTGGTGGACTCCGGTCAAAACCCGGGCAGCCACCGGGGAGAACATTACCCACTTGAACTTCACAAGAACATGTGACGCGAAACTCGTCGAGTTTTACCCCGTGTTGGTGTTGGATGTTGAGCCCACATCAGTCTCTTATGGATGCTTTTCATCTTTACTTTGAACGAATATTTATTGTACCACTCAGTACACGGGCGAAAAAGACACTGTGCGCGCTTTACTGTTTGAAAATCGGTTATGAAGGATTTCATCCATGTCGGCATCACTTCTTATCTAGTGCCAGTTTGACCACAGTCGCGTCCATCAAGGCATTTTACGGTGAAGTGCTACAACAAACAAGGCAAGAGTTTTTTGTGCAACCCTCTTTTATCTGTCACCCAATTACATATGCTACTCTCTAGCCGTGCTTCACGTTTCCGCCTCGAGTATTTCCTGATCTCCCCACCGACTTTGCTTTCACAACTAAGGAGAATTCTGTGCATGGGTTCCATCCGGATAATCATGTCCTTCTGAAGCTCGAATTTATTTGACCTTCCGACTACCTACTCCCATGGTTCAGCGGTCGGCGGTGATTCTGCTAGTTGCTTCCGCCACAGGAGTCGCTTTCGTCGAAATTTAAAACATCCTTTAAAAAGATCACCGGGGATCACAAGGCATTACAGGATTTTTCAGTTTGATTTCCTCACCCCAGTCTATCTCGAGCCCACTTAAGGGCCAGCCAACGCCTAATCAGACCACGGGCGTTGTACCTACCAAAAAAGGAAAGCCCGTGTTTCCCTTCACCCTCGAAAGCAAACACGGTCTCTTTCGGTGCTCGCGCGACATCTCGTTCATCCATCTAGAGTCTCTCAGGGCTTCTAGGCCTCAGACATTACTGCGATGCCATTCACGTTGTTCGTTCCACTGGCCGAGTTCAAGCAGTCTTGAAAAACTATCTGGAATCTCTGGGGCGCAAAAATGCTTTCGTTGCGGCGCGCGTTTGGCTGCTTGGCGCCGAAGCGGCGTGAAAACACGGGCGTATTCGGACGACGCACAGACATGTATCCAGGATGAGGGTATCCCGCCTCATGTGCGTACGCCTTCCCTTGCCTATCCACTCCTACTCAACGCAATTGCCATTCTCGACCTGTAGAACTCCGGCCCAACCGCCGCCGCCCTGCTAGCCTACGCCCAGACACATTGGCCCGCACCCTTCGTTATCCCCCACGGCTGGTCTGCTGACTGGCGCAAGTGGGACCAACTCCTCACCCTCTTGCTTCGACCCAAATAACCCGCAGGACCAGGCGAGCGCGGGGGCGGCGCGGCGCTGGGGCATGTGATCGAGGCCGCGCGCGCAACGGTGCGGGAGACGGAGGCGGAGTTGGCGCGAGACGAGGCGGAGGTGCGCAGGTTGCGTGGTGCGGCGAGGACGAAGGCCCGGGCGACAGAATCGGGTACCGCGCCGCGTCCGGTTACGGGTATGCTTGGTCTGGCGGGAGCTGACGGCGGTGGGGGTGGATGGGCTGGAGGAGGTTGTGGGTGTGCGGCCGCAGCGATCCTCTGAGGATGAGGAGGGGTTTGAGGTCGAACCCAATGCGGAAGATATCGAGCGAGAGGATGCCGCACATGCAGAGATGCGCGCGGCACTGGAGGAGGCGAAGGCGAGGCTGGAGGCGATGGAGAGGGAGTGGGATGGATTAATTGAGTGATGTGCGGGATAGGGCATGGAATCTACCTCCAACGGTGGCAATGAGGGAGAATGAAAAATAGTGGCTTTCTCTTCAACGTCTGTCCTTCAAGCCTGGGTACAATTTGCACACTGAACTCAAGCTCCTGGCTGTAGACGTTGGAGCAAAGCTTCGCCTCGGACCCGACGTGGTAGAATGCAATCCAGTACTGGGCGCAAATGGGATAAATAAATGTTGGGCAACTCGACCTTTCTCACCTTGACGCGCGAACGTGCCAGTGGATTATCCGCCGTTTGGTCATATAATATAAAAGGCTCACCTTCCAGCTGGTCTTGCTTCCGTGCTGTCTTCCAGACGGATGTACACGCTTGGCTGCAGTGGGTTACCGAATGGATCTCGGCACTCGAAGCGTCTTGGCAAAATTACCGCCGCCGCGCCGATTCACAAGAAGGTAAGTCGTTTGGTCTACCAATCCACTTGTTGACTGACATTGCAATTACAGCCGGCATCGCGAGACTACTTCACGGCTCTTTCTTGGATGTTCTTGGCGAGATTCACCGCTGGATACTGGTGCTGCCTTTGTTACTCCTAGTACCTACTTCCTTGGATCAACGCGATCAACGGACGCGCAGCCCATGCCACGCTACACTTCCTTCCATTCTTACCTAGCTTAAGGCGCGATGAAGGCAGTTGAGGACGCTGGAGCCCTCGAAATGTTTGTTTCCAGCTGGGACGACCTCGGTGGAATCTAGTATCTTGTAGACAGACACCACAGTAAAATTACGCTTGTACAGGTGAAATCGTTGCAATGTCTTGTAATGCAGTTGTCGTTCTAGGGACTCGAGGTAACCTTGGCGCAGGTAAGAAAAGTAGGATAAGCTGATGGCATCCATACTCAAGCTTCTTCAAACCACATCGAGGCACCACTTGGGCACCACTCAAAGTTCAAAAATGATGGCAAATACCAAATTAGGCAATCCACCTTCCTAAATCGTCTTGTCTCGCTCTCTTTCGCTCTCCCGCCTTCAGGCTCAAGCATAGAAAGTAAATCTAGTAAATTTTAACACAAAAAACATAAACTACGGACCGTTGGCACACATATGCATGCGTGCTTTTTGGTGGGTCGTCATAAAGACAGTAACGAAGAAAGAAAGTGGCCGACAAGTAGATATATATATACAAAAGGAAAGATATCAATACGGTCCGGGTATTATTAAAGGAAAGGGATCCAGTAAGTACCATCTGCGTTCGCTCGTCAAGTATCAGTGATGTATTTACTTGTACTATCTCGTGAAGTGGAGGTGCTATCTGCCTTGCGCTCGGCAAGTTCGGTGCGTCCTACGCACACACGTCACGCACGACAGTCTACCGCGCGCGCGAGCACGGCGACGGCAGCGACGACCAACCCCGCAGCGATGAAAGAAGCTTCCGCCGCCGCGGCGCTCGGCGGCTTGCTCATCCCCGCCAAATCATGGTCTGACGCCTTGTTCCCGTAAAACACCGTGAAAAGTGTCTCGTGGCACAGAGACCGCCCAAGGGGCAAGAAGAGCGACCGGCGAGCGAGTGCGAACGCCTCGCGGGAGGATGACGAGCGCGCAACCCGTCAGTGCTTCTCGTCGCTTCTGCTCCAATGTCAAGCGCAGGCTCGCCACGGCGAAAGGCAGACAAAGCACGACAAGAGAAGAAAGCACGGTCGGCAGGAAGAAAGCACGAGCACGAGCACGACGGCCGAGCGCGGACGCCCAACAAACGAGGTTCCTGGGGACGACTCTGCGCGTCGCGCCCACCCCCGACGTGCTCCCCACCAGGCCCCACGCCCACACCCACCAAAAAACCCAAAATAATCCGGGCGCGAAACTGCCCACTCCTCCTCAAGAAAAATGCGCCACTCACATCATAAAAGACATTGTGCCCCCCAAGATGGAACATCGCCCCGCTGGAATTCGAGTGCGCCATCTGCAGCGCGTATTCGAGCCCCCACAGCACGGCGGCGAAGGAGTCGGAGATGCCGAGGAAGCCTCCTGTGCTGTGCGAGCGTCAGCGAGGGCTTTTAAAGGGTTGGGAGGAGTATGAGGGTAAGGGAGAGTGTTAGAGCGTTTTAAAAAATAGTTGTGGCGGAGGAAGCCGCCTCCGACAGGCTAGGCAGGGCTGCCCCAACAGGCCGCACAGAAGAAGGCCTGCGGCGCGCAGACACGCACATTGTGGACGATCATGCCTGTGGCATAATTGCCTCCCTCCGCCTCCCCCACCCGCCATCCCCGGCGCGCACAGACACACAAATCATGCCAAACGGGCTGATCGTTTCCCTCCGCCTCCCCCACCATCCCCGGCGCGCACGGATACACACGCCCGCTGCCCACACCTTCCCCCCCCCCCCCCCCCCCCCCCCCCCCCCGGCGAGCGCGCATGTTGCCCACCGCCAACCCAAAGAATATTATGAGCACACACTCACAGTATTAGTCTCAAACATAAAAAACGGCTTCCCCTTGCTCTGCGCATACATCGTCGAGTTCAAGTACGCAGTCCGAGCTCCGTGTGCGCGTGGTGCGTCAGGTAGAACGGGAGCACGGACTGCGGGTCGGTGACGTTGCCGCCGGGGCCGCCGAACATGGCGGCGCAGTTGCGGCGCGGGTATCTGGGGGTGGATTAGCGGTGTTTTGTGGCGGGGGAGGCAGTAGGAGAGGGAGAGGCGAGAGGAAGAAGGTGGGATGGGAAGGGGCAGGACGGGGCAGGACGGGAACGAAGGAGGGAGGGAGGAAGGGGAGGGAGAGGGAGGGAGCACGATGTCATCGTCCCTTCGCCCGAGTGAAGCGAATTCGTCTGGACGGGCGGGGTAGCGTCGTCGTCGCGCGCACATAGAACGCCTGCGGTGCACACAGATAGTGGACGATCAGCCCGTTAGGCTGATCGCCGCCCTTCGCCATCCCCGGCGTGTTTATACGTGCAACGAGAAAGAAAGTGCAAGGACGGGGGAACAAAAAAAAAAAACTCACTTCTCAGCCAGCAACCACGCCAAATTCGCACTATACGTATCCACCAAGCCCCGTATCCTACACCTGCTCGGGCGTCCACGTGCAATCTGCAATGTCGGGCGCGATGAGGAGCGATTTGGTGAGGCGGGGTTGCCGGAGGTGGTGGGCGCGGTGGTGAAGACGACTTGGGTGGGCGTGTAGACCGTTACGGTGGCATGGGTTAGGGTGAAGAATAAGGTGGGCGCCAGGAAGAAGCGGGAGGGCGGTGAGGGGCCCATCGAGGGAGAGTACGTGGAGTGATGCCGCGATCAATATCAATATCCGTTGCTAACCCCGCGGCAGGCCGAATTCACTTCAAAATAAAAAACCACTCGACTCTCATTTGTCGGTTGAGGGACGGTTACACTACGCAGCCAAAATTATCTCTGCGACGTGGAACTTGGCACTGTTGAGACGCCGTTACCAAAATAAACTCGACAACAATTTAAATGATGCGCCGCTTGCCACCCTTATGTCATCACACGTCGCCGATGCGCCATCAAGGTACGCGGCGCTTGACATCAATTTCGGCGTTGTTCGTGTACAGCGCGGGGAAATACTATCTGCTCACCTAGCTGGCTTCTTCTTTCAGTGTATTCTCAAGAGGGCGTTAAAGAGCAACCTAGGGTGTTTTGTCGTGGGAACTTGGGGAATGTGGGAACGGTAACGTAAAGGCCGACCGCTTCTGGAACACCCCTATCTGGTTTCTTTCATATTAACTTGATTAATGTGCTTCCAATATATCCACTCTGCCAACCTGCAGGCTGTCATTCTTGTGTGGGAGCGGAGCTATTCCTGTGCGGACACGAGGGCCAAACTGCTACAAAAGCCCTACTCGTCACTTGATCCCCTCACCTACCCACCCCAACCTACCCACCATGCTATTCTGGATTTTTGTCTTCCTCCTTACCAGGCAATCTGGCCTCACACAGGGGCACCCAAACCTTCTTGCGCGCGCACCGACAGAAGCCTCGTGTGATTGCACCATCAACAGCTGTCGGACATTGTTTGACATCGTCTGGGGATGTCTCGCCACAATCTTTGCCTGCACCTGGGTAGCATTGCACCAGAATGTCCCGGGCCCCGACTTGGGATGGTTTTCCCTTCTAATGCGGAAGCTGCGCATGATGCTGATGACGATCATTGCTCCGGAAGTGATTGTGGGTTTTGCTGCAAGACAGCTTGTTTCGGCACGATGGATTGCAAAAGGCAAGGTTCCCTACAACTGTGTAATATCCAATACTAACTTGCCACAGAATTTGATGTCTCAACAACGCACGGGTTCTTCTGCACCATGGGAGGATTTGTGTCTGAAGAAGGTCACCCAGTTTCAAGCATCAAGCAATTTCCTGCCTACATTTCAGCCATCCAAAAAATCAAGAAGGCAGATATAGAGGATAAAAGCAAGGGTGATACCCTTTCCAAAGGCATAGCTATTGCACAAGGCCTGTAGTTTGTGACACAGTGTTTAGCTCGTGCCTCTCAACACCTACCCCTCACCGAACTGGAGGTTGCCACACTAGCCTTTGCTGTTCTCAGTGTTGTTATTCGCCTGCTGTGGTTACACAAACCACTTGATGTGCAGCAGCCCATTGTTGTTGCTAGATCTGAAGTTGACATCGATCCACTTCAAGAAGAGGACATCACCCCACCCAACCACAGTATCACTCTCATTGACAAGATTTCCAACGGAATTCTTGGGAATTATGACTACTACCACCCAATCTCATCCACTTCGGTTCCCTCCCTTTATTTCATTGAAATAGATACCACAGACACCAACCAGCTCGTAGAATTGGCAGGGATCTGGGGTGTTGGTAGCATTTTTGGCAGCATCCATTGTGCAGCATGGAATGCACTCTTTCCATCCATGGCAGAAATGTGGATATGGAGAATAAGCTCTGTGTTCATTGCAGCATATCCGGTCCTCACCGTACTTTTTGCAGTAATTACCCCTGATGATGGCATTGCTACAGCTGTCCTCGTGGGTTTTATGCTGTTTGGATTTGTGGTGTACCCCCTCTTCCGCCTCTTCCTCATCATCCTATCCTTCACCACACTCCGATCACTCCCCCCGAGCGCTTTTGTGGATGTTAATTGGAGCAATTATATTCCCCACCTTTAGCTTTACTATGGTCTGATCTGTACTATGCCTTTGACAATTATATCCCATGTTTCTGACTTCCAAGTAAAAAACAAAACAAATGAGCTTATTAGAATAAGAAAAAACAGAAAGAAACTAAACCTTAATTAAGCACCACTAGAAATGAAACTAAACAAACATCTAGATTGAAACCGGAACCGCAAAGGCATTTTTTAAAAATCCACCATCAGCTGAGGTGTCCATGGTCACAGAAAGAAGTCCTCTGTTACGGTGTTCAGGTGGGAGATGGTCATGACAAACCTTGAGACCACTGGCTCTCTCCTCCCCAATCGGCTTCAGAACCAGATCTCTGCTGGCGTGAATGGGAATGGGAATTTAAATGATAAGAAAAATAATTTTGCAGCACTGACCCCGAATCGAACGAGGACCTCCCGCAGAATTTTCTCAAATAGTCAACCCAGGTAAAGTGGGTGTTCACCGTATGCCCGAGGTCTAATACCAATGAGATTTGAAGGCTCATTTGATGGGTGGACTTCAAGCACCTGCAAAGTGAGATTGAAGAACAAAAATAAACACCATCGGTGATAACCTGAATCGCACTCCTAGAATCGGTCGTTTGAACCCCTATTTTTACGAGGTGTGTATCTTTGTCCATGGGAAAAGGCTAGCTTGCGGGTACTGTTTAACTCTCTGTGCATAACATTTCTCTGGGTTCCCGTGCCAGACAATCTATTCTCACACCGGGACATCCCAATCCACTGATTGCGGGAAGTGACAGACTGCAACAGAAACTTCATTTCATCAACGGCTGTCAGCAGCCGTGCCGACCAGGAAGTTCCACAGCACCTTTTCCTGGCTTCTTTTTTCCGTGTATTTTTGCGAGGAGGGTGTTAAATCATACCCTGGATCACAGCTACAAATACTGCAGTGGCGTTGGCAACGGGCTTCCAGATCTTTGGCCTGGACTTCCCTTAAAGTCTGGCCTGACTCGTGGACACTTTCCAATACCTCCACCATGCTCTTCTGGATCTTTGTCTTCCTCCTCGCCAGGCAATCAGGCCTCACACAGGGACACCCAAACCTTCTTGCACGTGCACCGACAGAAGCCTCGTGTGATTGCACAGTCAACAGCTGTCGGACGTTGTTCGACATTGTTTGGGGATGTCTCGCCACAATTTTTGCCTGCACTTGGGTAGCCTTGCACCAGAATGTCCCGGACCCCAAATTGGGATGGTTTTTACTTCTGCTGCGAAAGCTGCGCATGATGCTGGTGACGATAATTGCTCCTGAAGTGATTGTGGGTTTTGCTGCAAGACAGCTTGTTTCGGCACGGTGGATCTCAAAAGGCAAGGTTCTCTACCACTGTGTTATGTTGAATACTAATTTACCACAGAATTTGATGTCTCAACAATGCATGGGTTCTTTTGCAATATGGGAGGATTTGTGTCTGAAGAAGGTTACCCCGTTTCGAAAATGAAACAACTTCCTGCATACATTTCAGCCATCCAAAAAATCAAGAAGGCAGATATAGAGGACAAAAGCAAGGGCGATACCCTTTCCAAAGGCGTAGCCATTGCACAGGGCCTGTGGTTTGTGGCACAGTGTTTAGCTCGTGCCTTTCAGCACCTACCCCTCACCGAACTCGAGGTTGCCACACTAGCCTTTGCTGTTCTCAGTGTTGTCATTCGCCTGCTGTGGTTGCACAAACCGCTCGATGTGCAGCAGCCCATTGTTGTTGCTAGATCTGAAGTTGACATTGATCCACTTCAAGAAGAGGACATCACCCTACCGAACGACAGTGTCACTCTCATTGATAAGATCTTGAGCGGAATCTCTGGTGATCATGACTACTACCACCCAATCTCATCCACTTCGGTTCCCTCCTTCTATTACATTGATATGAATAGCAATGGCACCGACTTGTTCATAATCCTTGCAGCGATTTTTGGTGTTGGCACCATTTTTGGCGGCATTCATTGTGCAGCATGGAATGCACCCTTTCCATCCATGGCAGAAATGTGGATATGGAGAATAAGCTCTGTGTTCATTGCAGCATATCCAGCCCTCACCGCACTTCTTTTGATAGCAATTGATGTATGGGCCCCTGATAACAACAATGCTGTGGCTGTCTTCGTGAGTTTTATGGGGGTTGGATTTGTAGTTTACCCCTTCTTCCGACTCTTCCTCATCATCCTATCCTTCACCACACTGCGGGCACTTCCCCCGAGCGCTTTCGTGGATGTCAATTGGAGCAATTACATTCCCCACCTCTAGCTTTACCATGATCCGATCTGTACTATGCATTTGACAATTTGATTTTGAGTTTCTGACTTCCAAGTAAAAAACAAAACAAATTAGCTTATTAGAATAAGAAAGAACCAGAAAGAAACTAAGCCTTAATTAAGCACTGCTAGAAATGAAACAAAACTAACCATCTAGATTGAAACCGGAACCGCAAGGCATTTTTTTAAAATCCACCATCAGCTGAGGTGTCCATAGTCACAGAAAGAAGTCCTCTGTTACAGTGTTTAGGTGGGAGATGATCATAACAAACCTTGAGACCACTGGCTCTCTCTTCTCCAATCAGTTTCAGAACCCGATCTCCGCTGGCATGAATGGGAATGGGAATTTAAATGATAAGAAAAAGAATTTTGCCGCTTCTAACCCCAAATCGAATGAGGACCTCCACATAGTGTTATTTTGTGACTTTGAGTGCCTTATTATGGGATTAATGATAATAAAAAGAATGTTTGCTCCACCGACATGACCTGACCCCGATTCGAACGACGACCCCCCACACAAAATTCCTTTGGTCAAGATGAACACAGGGAAAGTGGGTGTACCATAGACCTGTAGGCCTTGTACCCATGAGAATTGAAGGCTCATTTGCCGGGTGGACTTCAAGTGAGATTGAAGAACAAAAATAAACACCATCGGATCGCTGTCAGAATCACTCCTAGAATCGGTCTATTTTTACGAGGTGCGTATCTTTATCCATAGAAAAAGTCTAGCTTGTGGTTACTGTTTAACTCTCCTCACATCAGGCTTCCTGGGCTCCCATGCCATCTGTCCTCACACAGGGACATCCCAATCCACGGATTGCGGGAAGTGACAGACTGCAACAGAAGCTTCATTTCATCAACAAATGTCAGTAGCCACGCAGGAAATTCCACAGCACGTTTTCCTGGCTTCTTTTTTCCGTGTATTTTTACGAGGACAGAGTTAAATCACACCCTGGATCACAGCTACAAATACTGCAGTGGCGTTAGCAACGGGCTTGCAGATCTTTGTCAGGACTTATATTCTTTTAAAGTCGGGCCTGCCTCGTGGCCACGTTCCAATCCCACCACCATGCTCTTCTGGGTTTTTGTCTTCCTCCTTACCAGGCAATCAAGCCTCACACGGGAACACCCAAACCTTCTTGTACGCGCACCGACAGAAGGCTCGTGTGATTGCACAATCAACAGCTGTCGGACATTGTTTGACATCATCTGGGGATGTCTCGTCACAATTTTTGCCTGCACCTGGGTAGCTTTGCACCAGAATGTCCCGGACCCGGCTCCTGCTGCGAAAGCTGCGCATGATGCTGATGACGATCATTGCTCCGGAAGTGATTGTGGGTTTTGCTGCAAGACAGTTTCTTTCAGCACGCTGGATCTCAAAAGGCAAGGTTCCCTACCACTGTGTTATGTCAAATACTGATTTATCACAGAGTTCAAAGTCTCGAAAACACACGGGTTCTTTTGCAACATGGGAGGATTTGTGTCTGAAGAAGGTCACCCAGTTTCAAGCATCAAGCAACTTCCTGACTACATGCCAGCCATCCAAAAAATCAAGAAGGCAGATATAGAGGACAAAAGTAAGGGTGATACCCTTTCCAAAGGTGTAGCCATTGCACAGGGCCTGTGGTTTGTGACACAATGTTTGGCTCGTGTCTCTCAACACCTACCGCTCACCGAACTTGAGGTCGCCACACTAGCCTTTGCTGTTCTCAGTGTTATTATTCGCCTACTGTGGTTGCACAAACCACTGGATGTGCAGCAGCCCATTGTTGTTGCTAGATCTGAAGTTGACATTGATCCACTTCAAGAAGAGGACACTACCCCACCGAGTGACAGTGTCACTCTCATTGACAAGATCTTCAGCGGAATCTCTAGCATATATCAAGAATACTCTCCACTCTCATCCACTTCGGTTCCCTCCTTCTATATCTCTGGCATATATCAAGAGTACTCTCCACTCTCATCCACTTCAGTTCCCAACTTCTATTCCATTGAAATAGATGCCAAAGACACCTACAGATTTCTAGCCTTTGCAGGGGTCTGTGGTATTGGCAGCACTTTTGGCAGCATTCATTGTGCAGCATGGAATGCACTCTTTCCATCCATGGCAGAAATGTGGATATGGAGAATAAGCTTTGTGTTCATTGCAGCATATCCGGCCCTCACCATGCTTTTTGCAGCAATTAATGTATGGGCCCCTTATAACAACATTACTGTGGCTGTCCTTTGGAGTTTTATGGTGGCTGGATTTGTGGTCTACCCCCTCTGCCGACTCTTCCTCATCATCCTATCCTTCACCACACTACGAGCACTTCCCCCGAGCGTATTTGTGGATGTCAATTGGAGCAATTACATTCCCCACCTCTAGCTTTACTATAATCTGATCTGTACCATACATTTGACAATTATATTTCTACGTTTCTGACCTCCAAGTAAAAAGACAAAACACATTAGCTTATTAGAATAGAAAGGAACCAGAAGGGAAACAGGCCCTTAAGCACTGCTAGAAATGAAACTAAAACTAAACATCTAGATTACCAGAACCGCAACGGCCTTTTATTTATTTATCCACCATCAGCTAAGGTGTCCATAATCACAGAAAGAAGTCCGCTGTTACAGTGTTCAGGTGCGAGATGATCATGACAAACCTTGAGACCACTGGTTCTCTCTCCAATCAGCTGTAGAACTCAACCTTTGGCCTGGTGGGAATGAGGATGGGAATTCAGATGATAATAAAAATAATTTTGCAGCCTCTGACCCCGAATCGGACGAAGACCTCCAGATCTAGCTTCCGATCTCTCGGCTTGCTTACCCCGACGGCGGCGTTGTACATTGTGGAAAGGTGGATTCTGACTCCGTTGTCCCAGGTACGCCCCCGTGTTGTTATCACAGTTGTTTGAACCCTGAAAATTCAACAGTTCATCCAGGTTGACTTTAATGACGGCACGGTGCGTTCGTCAGTTAACCAATTCAAGTACTGATAATTTTTACAGTTCTACTAGTATGCCCTTGTTCCCGTTGTAGCCAAGCTATGCTGGTTTAAATCCAGGTATGTCCGCCTTCACTTTTGCCAGAAATTCTTTGAATTGACCTTCGGTCAGGACCCTTATTTAACTACAAAGCGTCGTTTAAGGCGCGTTATTGTGCCCTCAGAAAGCCCAACCTCTACCAGTCCGAATCCAGGTATGACCGTGTTCAATTCTGTTGGGAATTCTCAAACTGACCTTGGTCAAAGGCCAATGCTTCCTCAACGTCGTTCAACCATTCAATATAAAAAAAGCGTCAAACTCCTAGTGCGGTCCCCTGGATGCCAAAGCTATGTTAGTTTGAACCCAGGTAGGCCCGGCATATCTTATGGTGATTTTTGAAACTGACCTTGGACCTTTGTTCAGAGGACGTTGACTTGGCTTTAATTGTGTTCAATTGCTTCGAGAGGGCATTATTCTGCGCCTTCACTTCTGCCAGTGATCTTTTGAATTGACCTTCGGTCGGGGCCTTTATCTACCTTCACTACTTAACTTATGCCAGCCCGAATCGAGGTATGACCGCGTTCAATTTTGTGAGTAGTTCTCAAACTGACCTTGGTCAAAGAAAGGCCAACGCGTCCTCAACGTCGTTCAAACCGTTCAAACCATTCAATGCTTCAAGGGGCGTCACACTCCGAGCGTAGCCCTCTGGACACCAAAACTATGTTAGTTTGAACTCAGGTATGCCCGGTATATTTTATCGGTGATTTTTGAAACTGACCTTGGACCAAAGGACTTTGATTGGTCTTTAAGGTAGTTCAACCATTCAATACCTTAAGAAAGCGTCACACCCCCAGCGTAATCCTCTGGACGCCAAAGCTATGTTAATTTGAACCCAGGTATACCCGGCATATTTTATCGGTGATTTTTGAAACTTAGCTTGGACCTTTGTTCAAAGGTCATTGTGTTCGATATTCATTTACTGAGCGTGGTTGGATACCTCGCAATATGTTCGACTCAACTCAATGTCGGTCACTCATACTCAATTAGTCAGCCCTTTGGCTTGGTTCATACGTATGTGTTCCGATACTTGCTCATTTATTGACCATCTGCGGTAGGAGATACATTATTTGAACACATGTAATTGGCTTCCACGTACCTTGCACCAACGTAAGTTCGTTTCAAGCTCCATTGTGACACATCACCGAGCCTTCTTCGATGAATATATAGGTACTCGACCGCAATTGGGCTTAGGACCCAAACCATCCGCGTTGTATTGATCATTCATCCAACCAACCCAAGTCACATACTCAAGCACAATATTAATTCTTTGAACAACGTTCGACTTCGGGCACCCGAACCTCAAGTTTCCCATCGTACCTGCCGACATGCGCCTCGTGAATAGTGAATCCGAACCTAAATTTGTCCGCGGCACCCCCACCCCCTTGGACTCGAGGTGTGTTCATTTCATCGCGATGGTGTTCTGTGGCCTGGCTAATCATTACCTGTCTCATAGCTGACCGCCCTTCCAGCCAGTTAGCTCACTGTTCAATCTCAACCTCAATCAAGTCTTACATGGATCCGAATTCAGGTGAGTTTTCATTTTGTCTTTCTTGTATTCGCGATCGTCTGCTGAGCCATTGCCAACCTTGTCTTAGCTCTTCAACCACGGTTTCTCAAAGTCCATCATGTGAGCCTTCCATTGCTGGTATTCTGTGCAGGACATTATAATTATACTTACCTTGCAGGTTCATACCCAATCCAACATTGCTTGCCCAAGATGAGATTCAAAATTATATTACTTACATTGTGAGGTCCTTACCGTGCGTTCATTCTATTTTACTTACCTTCAGCCTGTAGCACCCTCGCTTGACTCCGCGGTATTCAACGTCGAATCTATTAGCAGGCAAGTCTGCATTTTGCGCCGCAGTACTGCACTTACTTTCCTCCCTCCCAACGTAGATTATATGTATGTATTCCCCTCCAACTGCACCGCACGCATCCGGGCTGGATTTGGTCCGAGTAAGCCTTCCCCGCCCGCGTGTCGAATCCAATTGAACGCTGAATTGGCCGCGCCTCAGTCTTTGTATTAAAAGTCCGCACCACCTCAAGCTAACCGAATTCGAGTTTTGCGTGGCTTGATTTCCTGCACCACTCCACCACAGTCCCGAAGCCCGAACCTGTGGTAGGCCTCCGTCCATTTCGATTTAATCACTTCGCGCACTCTTTACTGACGAGGATCCCATAGTGTTTTGCAGTGTATGTATTCAAGGAGTACGTACGGCATGCGGTGGCATAGTGTACATACAGAGTCGGAGGGAGGAGGGCGAAGAGAGGGAAGGGGCAGGATATGTGAGGGGATTGCGGGTACTCAGCGCAGCGCATGCACGGGACGAGTCCGCTTGCAGGAGCTGCGTCGAGGGCGCGGGGACTTGACGTGCACGCATCATGTGCATGCGCGCGCATAGCTTCGTCATCGGTAGAGGCAGCGGTGCGTGCGGGGGTGCCGCAGCAAACGTGAGCGCAGGGAAAGGACGGAGTTGGCGGGCGAGGGGACTTGATGCAGAGGCACATGCACACAACATGCGCAGATACGCACGTCCACAACATGCGCAGATACGCACATCCACGGCAAGCCGAGTTGGTATCGGCATGCGCGAGTCGATGGCGGGGGTGTGTGCGCGTGCGCGGCGGTGTGTACGAGGACCTGACCCGACTCGGCGTGGTGGCGGGTGCGGGTGCGGGTGTGGGTGTGGGGGCGTTTGCGGCGCTGCGTACGAAGGCGCGTACTGGACTCGAGGGGTGCGGGTGTAGCGTGGTGCGCTGCGGTGGATACGAGGGTGCGAAGGCGGGCAGTGAAACAGCGAAGTACGCACCTTTTCCCTTTGATTTTCCTCCCTGACGTCCGATGTAGCATTCGGGCGAGGTAGTGTAGGAAAATGGCTGTGTGCATGAAGCCAGAGCCACGACGAAGCGAGATGACCAGCAGGCCTCAAGTCAACCGAGGCTGCCTCGTCTCGTTACCCCCTCCCCACCCCGCCTGAAAAGCGAAAGACCGACACGCACCAATGCGCGTTGGGAGCGGGGGCGTCTGCGTCGTCCTGTTGACACCCGTCAGGTTCTTCGATAGCATGCGCCCGTTGAGGATCTCGCCCATGGCGACTGCACGTTGTTATTCCAGTAAATTATACTAAACCCCAGGAATGACCCCTTCTGCTTGACGCCCAGGCCGGACGTGCCGCTGTTGAGGAGGTTAATGGGGATGGGGTTTGTGAGGACGGTGGGGCTGGGGAGGGGCGGGGGGGAGAGGGTGCCGGGGTTGTAGGCTGCGACGCCAGTGTAGGCGGCGGGGGTGCCGGAGATGGCGGGCGCCGTGGTGAAGACGACTTGGGTGGGCGTGTAGACGGTTACGGTCGCATGGGTTAGGGTGAAGAATAGAGTGAGGCCTGGCAAGAGGCGGGAGGGCGGTGAGGGGCCCATCGAGGGAGAGTACAAGGGAATGTGTGGAGTGATGAGATCAATTGCGTTGCTAATCCCGATCGGCATGTCGGCAAAGTCCACTTTTAGCCCCTGACGACGTATCCATAATTATCTGTAACTGGCAACGTCGAGTGGGAGCGCAGATGTATTCAATGTTGTGTCCATGGACCGTGACGGATGGGTGAGTGATTTAGACTCAAATTCACCCGTTGAGGCGATTGTAGACTCAACGACAATTCAAATGATGCGCCGCCCTCATATCATCACACGTCGCTGATGCGCCATCAAGGTACGGCGCTCAACATCAATTTCGGCCTTGCTTGCGCTTAGCTTGAACTTGTGGCCATACCGGGCCGCCGCCGACGCGCTGCGCAAATGTCACAAGTTGATCTGGCAAACCTTTCAAGATCTCCATCACTCGGTACTGGACTAACCGACCGATTCACGCACTACTGTATGTACGCCGCGGCCTCCTCCCGACTACTTCAAATTTCCCGCCTCTATTAACAAATAACACGATCCGGCCCCCAAGGGGCCTGCCATGCATTCACTGGCATCGACCTGCCTGCCTGCCTCCCTCCAAAACGTCTCTTGTGTTGACATACAAGCAGCAATAAGCAAAGCTGAAGCAGGAACAACAGCAAGGAAGTAGGTTGTCTTTTATATTTCTTTTACCTTCCAAGGGTAGTCTGGTGCTTGGCTACAGAGGACTACAGAGCTCGAGCCATCGACTACAGACGACTACAGAATTTCGCAGTTGACTACATATACTGTCCAAATATTTTGGTGGTGGAATCCAGGTGGAAACAGGGTTTCTGCTGCACATCTTCACGCTTTTCGGTAACTGTTGCAACTTTTGTCTGTGTCTGTCGTCGCTGCATGAAGGTGAAACGCAAGTAAAGCCTCCGCGAATTCCTGGTCACCTGGTGGACGTTGATCATTTTCATTTGAGCCTGTACTTAGTTCAGGCCCCGAGTTCGGTTGAAGGTAGCAGGGAAGCTATACAATCAGATTGTCAACCCCCAAATGATCAACTGCTCCACCAGTGATTCCCCACAAGATAGGAGAGAAAAACACAAGTTAAACCTCGTCCTCAATTAATGGCCGGAATGAGCGCCAATCTGAAGGAGAGCTAGTGCCAAGTGGCCCCTTCTCACATGCTTATTATCAATATCATACTGAGATTCAAATAAATTCTTGCCGGCGCCTCTTTCGTGTCTCCGGACTGATTGGGTCTGCTGTGGCGGCTGGTGGCGGCAATCTACAAGCTACTTAATAGGACTAATTACATCGGCCAAAATACTAACCCTAGACCGAGATGTCACCTAATAATATTGATGTCGACTTGCGGATCAACTTGCAACCACTTACTCAATGCAACCAAGATGTGGACCGACATGCGAGTGATCCCATGAGGATGTGAACTCGAGGAGGTAACTTGCAAGTAAAAACCCGAAACGACAGGGCTACACCGGCTATGTTGATGACATCGCGCGCTGTTGAGGTGCCGCTTTTTCCTGATGTGATCACTACAGTGACTGCTGTAATCTCCCACATCTCGAAACTTCGACATGCGAAAGTACCCGAGGCACGCACAGCATCGGTCTTTTGCCTCTGCGTCCACTGCTGCAGCAACTTATCCCCTCATCGCTTCCTTGGCCAGGTCTGTCTCCGTTGTATCCAAACTTCTGTGATCTGTGGCTGATAAGTGGTGTCCACAGCATTCTCTGACTCCGCGTCTCTAACGGTTCTCACTGGCCATGCTACGTCGCACTGGTGAATCCTACCAAACAGTGAATACCTACATCTCTGGTGAGGAAAATATTAGTTGACAAACCAAAATTGTTGCTCACTTTTGCTCAGGTGGCGTAGGAGGCAATGGTGGAAGTGGTGGTATCCAGGGGGGTGCCGCGGGTACCGGGGAGGGCCCGAGCATGAATTATGATTTCACCGGAGTTGGAAACCTCACCATGAATAATCAGTAAATGACTCATTTTCTCGGCCAATATCGTTTCTCAAACAACGTAGTGACTTCCGGGTTCATGACTCAAATTTATACACGGTTGCGGGCGACGTGTCTCTGACGATCCAGAACAACCGACTCGATGAATCACGGATTAGGCTCCCACCATTCAGAACTTTGGAGCTGGCGGCTGACAGCCGTGAATTGTCTGGTCCTATGAGGAACCTGCAGCATAGGATGCAAATGAGGTCGGGACCGTATGGTGTGTTTCAAATGAAATTCCAAGTTTCCCTGTTTCTCACACCGAAAAGATATTCCATCTCGTCCCCGTCCTTCAGTGACAGGTTTCGATCCGGAAAACCTGTGGTCCGGCACAGACACCTCTTTCCCGAGGCGTTCCATTCTCGCACCTGATCCTCTACCCTATACGGCGGCACAATTGAATCCTAACACGGTTTTCTCTCGGTCTCCTTCCCCCCCACCTACCTTCGAGTATCAGCAGCGTACCAATGAAGAAGGCATCAACAATTTCTCTACTTTGTGGCCAGGCAAGAATAATTATCCGACATTCACCCCACCACAATCTCTACATGGTGGAACATTCATCACCGGAGAGACCGTCAACCTCCGCCACGGGGAACCAGGAATACATATCCTCCATCACGCGGTTGCTTTAGAGGCACTGTACGACTCCACAGAGAGTTTTCCTCAGCCCAAATGCCATCCCGAAACACGCACAGAATTGCTCAACAAAGTCCTTTACTGGGCTACTGCCCCAGAGTCGGAGTACGCAATCCTGTGGCTGCATGGTCCTGCAGGGGCCGGTAAATCCGCTGTTATGCAGACTATGTGTCAGCGATTGCAGGATGCTGGTCGACTTGGTGGCAGCTTTTTCTTCAAGAGAGGCCATCCGACTTGTGGTAACGCAAAAGTACTCTTCGCGACACTTGCTTACCAGCTTGCACTCCATCGACACGAGCTTAACACCCCAATCTCACGCATTGCAGAAATGGACCCGTCGGTTCTGGGGAGAAGTATGGATGTGCAACTGCGCCGCCTGATCCTTGAGCCGTGCAAAATGCTCCAGGATGACACACCCTCGATTCTCCTGATTGATGGCTTGGACGAGTGTGAAGGGCACAATATCCAGCGTGAAATCCTACGCTTGATAGGATATGCTGCCAACTATGGCTCTCGGCTTCGGATCCTTGTCGCCAGCAGACCGGAACCGCATATTCGAGAAACACTCGGGGAGGAGTTGTTCTGTGACTTTACTACTTCCATCGACATCCGACAGTCATACAAAGCCGTCCGGACTTATCTTCATGCTGAATTCTCCCGTATTCATCGGGAACACACCACTATGCGAAACATTCCGACTCCATGGCCGTCACCTGAAATTCTGGAGATGCTGGTTGAAAATTCATCTGGCTACTTCATCTATGCATCAACGATTATCAAGTTCATCGAAGACGAGTACTCCCGACCGTTCAAGCGATTGGACATTATTCAAAACCTTGTCCCTTGTGATGATCCGGAATCACCATTCAAGACTCTTGATCAGCTTTACATCCATATCCTACGGGATGTTCCTGTCCGAAATCGTCCCCGTCTCTGTGACATCTTGTCTGTCATCCTCAACTTTCCATCACGGCAGGGGATTAGTGTGCTGGGGATCGAAGCACTGCTTGGTCTTGAACCTGGCGAGGTTTCATTGATTCTTCGTCCCCTACACTCTGTCCTCAGATTGATTTCTGAGCGTCCCGGCTGGATAGAAGTATACCATGCGTCGTTTCGCGATTTTTTGAACAAACAAGAACGTTCATTAGATTTCTATGTTGGTTCCCCAACACACCGAGCAAAATTGGCTTGCTCAATTCTCAACGCACTTGCATCCACACATCAAGATTCACCGCGAAAGGATCCTAAGGAGTGGTGGTTCACCTGGTATGTACACACAAGGTACCACTGAAAGAATAGTCCTCTCAATTCTGCTATGTGTAGGACCCTCGGGGAAAAAGCAGCATGGATTGTGTTTATGGCTTCCATCCCACCTTCTGCAGATTTTGTGCCCCTCATCCGAGCGGTTAATCCAGATTTTGTCTTCTTCTGGTTCTTTCCCGACGATGCAATAGAAAGCTTTTTGATCTGGCTGAAAGTATGTCTTCATATCTCCTCGCACCTTTGTTCTCACACAGATTCCGTTATGAAGAGAATTCAACCTATTCCTGAAGATTTAATCCACCGCTGGGAAGACTATCGCTTTATGCACTCATACCAGATTGCCCACGGTTCTGTCGCACAGGAATTACTCCAAGAACGCAAGATGTGTCCAGAAAGGACCAATACCCAAATTTTGAATCCATCCCTTTATGTGATCCATACTCTACACGGTCGGATAAACAGTGAATTACAGGCCACACTTGTGACCTTCCGGGAACTCTTGTCGCGGTCTCCCCACATGATTTACTTTTTCCAAGCCATAAGACTGCTGATCTCCGACAATGAAAGCTATCTTGTGGACGGCATTCAAGAAGAACTGTTTTTCATCCGCATTGTATTGGACCTATCGTGGGATGATATCCAGGAGTGCATCTGCTCTCTACGCCCACTCGTAGGCCAGGAACCCCTGTTTTTCCTCACAATATTGTTGTTCCTGCCTACATTCTGTCGGGAACTGGGCAGTCTATACCCTGAACCCATTGTTTCCAGAGACTTGGCTCGTGGATCCATTCGACTGATACGGTGGATTAAAAGGGGAAACTTACCGGAGGTTGCTTGGTAAGCAGATGATTATCATTTGTATGATACCAACCAATGATTTTTAGGTGGTCCGAGAGAAACAGTACAAAATTTGGATCATATCATTGTCCACAGTGGGGCCGATACATTCGATCCTCTCCACAATCAGATCCTGAGCTACTCCAGGATCTGCATCAATTCTCTCCATCTTGGGATGTGGATTTTCATGACCAGGGGGAGCAAGTTGATCTCGAACCTGTGGAATTCTATGATGTTATTCAATGGCTCAAGGTCAGCTATCACGTGTTATTGACCCTTTCTCATATGCATGCATATCTTGAAGGCATCCTCCAAACCTCAACCCGACTTGATTGCCCGCTGGCAGAGCTATTTAATGGAGAATATAGTTCAAACAAGGGAGAGTATGGTTCAAAGAAGGGAGAGTATGGAGAATTACAGTGATGACCAACTCGAGCAGAGGTGGCAGGACAATTTGAAGAGGGAGGTAGACTTTTATGGACCGCCTCAGGCGGTTGATGAGGAAGTCATCCGATGCTGGGAGAGTTGTCTTGAGAGGCTAAAAACTAGAACCTTGCAAGAATACCTCTCGGAGTCTGTTTATTGATGGATAGTTGAACTCAAATAAAACCCAAATCCTTCCAACCAGTGTAACAAGTGCCGTCTAGCAGCAAGTCAACCAATCCTTCCAACCGTCGAGTTCAACTCCTTCAACACAAGTAGCGCGCAGGTGCGGGGATTCCTGCCAAAGTATATGACAGTTGCAACTCAGATAGATTCACAGTAGACCAAAGGCAAATTTAATTCCAATCCAATAACTTTGTACCGTCCTGTTTGATTATCGTTCCCGTTCCGTTCCGTTCCCGTTCCCGTTCCCGTTCCCGTGCAATGTTGTTCTGTTCTGTTGCTAGAGCGTCAGAGAAAGTCACAGGGATCACCTGGGCGTAGATTGTTTTTATTCCTAGAAATTACACCTCCTTTCATACTATGATTGTTTATCCCTGCCAAATATATAATTACAGCCATAAACTTCATGTCCAATCTTCCGAAACCGTGTCCTCCATGCAGATTTTTAAGAAGTCTGGCCCAAATCCGGGCCAGATTTCCCTTCAATCGGCTGTGTTTGTGAAGCTCAGTACTTAATGTAATAAGTTTACTGGGCCCCGCCACTTCTTAATATATTATCCCTACAATATGGGCTGAGTTTCAAGTTTCCTCCTGAAACCAATTCCTGAGCTGCTCATTGTCCTGGTATTGGTGCCAGAGATTTTGAGAAGCGGGGCCACTATGGTGCAATACCGTTTCGTCAAAAAATTCATCAGGTGGCTGTATCCCTATATATACCTCGATCAATGTTCACCAATCAATGCTCGGAAATCCACATTTGTGGATTTTGAACAAAGTGAGCAAACACGCCATTGTAACCTTCCCGCAATCCAATTTTGGACTCAATGTTGAGTTACAAAGCCCCATTTTTCACGGTATCTCTTATAATTAACTGCTGGTTGTTATTCTTGTGTGGGAGCGGAGCTATTCCGGTGCGGAAACTGCCAATTTATAGAAAATCACAACTCGGCCGCGAGGACCATACTGCTACAAAAACCCTACTCATCGCTTGAGCCCCTCATCTACCCGCCCCAACCTACCCACTATGCTGTTCTGGATTTTTGTCTTCCTCCTCACGAGGCAATCAAGCCTCACACAGGGACACCCAGACCTTCTCTCACGAGCGGCGACCGAAGCCTCGTGTGATAGCACAATCAACAGCTGTCGGACGTTGTTCGACATAGTCTGGGGATGTCTCGCCACAATCTTTGCCTGCATTTGGGTAGCGTTGCACCAGAATGTCCCCGACCCCAAGTTGGGATGGTTTTCACTTCTGATGCGAAAGCTGCGCATGATGCTGGTGACGATAATTGCTCCTGAACTGGTTGTGGGTTTTGCTGCAAGACAGCTTGTTTCAGTATGGCAAATCTCAAAAGGCAAGGGTCCCTACCGTCTACGACTGTGTTATGTCCAATACTAACTTACCACAGAATTTGATGTCTCAACAATGCATGGGTTCTTTTGCAACATGGGAGGATTGTGTCTGAGGAACGTCATCCCATTGTACACAGGAAACAGCTTGTGGCATACATGCCAGCCATCAAAGCCATTGACAAAGAAGATCTCAAGGACAAAAGCAAGGGCGATACACTTTCCAATGGTGTAGCCATTGCACAGGGCCTGTGGTTTCTGACACAGTGTTTAGCTCGTGTCTCTCAACATCTACCCCTCACCAAACTCGAGGTTGCCACACTAGCCTTTGCTGTTCTCGGTGTTGTTATTCGCCTGCTGTGGTTGCACAAACCACTCGATGTGCAGCAGCCCATGGTTGTGGCTCGATCTGAAGTTGAAATTGTTCCACTTCAAGAAGAGGACATGAACAACTTCCACACTTTCTTGCAAAAGCTGGGTGGTGTAATGACGGGGAAATATGACGAGTACTCCCCACTCTCATCCACTTCGGTTCCGTCCTTCTATTACATTGAAATAAGTGCCAAATTACATTGAAATAGGTGCCAAAGACGCCTACGGATTTGTAACATTTGCAGGAGTCTTTGGTGTTGGCACCATTTTTGGCAGCATTCATTGTGCAGCATGGAATGCACTCTTTCCATCCATGGCAGAAATGTGGATATGGAGAATAAGCTCTGTGTTCATTGCAGCATATCCGGGCCTCATCATACTTTGTGGAGCAATTGCCAGGGGTACTCTGACCCCTGATAACAAGACTGCTCACACAGTCCTCACGAGTCTTATGGTGCTGGGAACCGTCTACCCCCTCTTCTGACTCTTCCTCATCATCCTACCCTTCACCACCCTCCTAAACTCACCCTGAGCGTAGGGGCCTACACCGAGCTACCCTTGGTGCCACCTACACACAGCCTGCATAGATGAATGTAGGTCTGTCTAGGTCTGCCTAGGTCTGTGTAGATCTGCATAACTGGGTATAGCATAGCTAAGGTAAGTGCAGGTCAGTGCAGATCATTGTAGGCGCCTACATCGATGCCAGCGTAGCTGCACCCAACTTAGTTAATGAACCAGTTTTAAAACCAAAATTGAACACAGGTACGAACTAGACTGACATAAAGTGAGTGTAGGCATTTGAACTGACCTACGATTACCCAGGCTAGGCCACCTGAGCAGATCCATACGGAGCTACATCCGGCTCAACTCAATTCTGTCCAGCTGTGCATAGGTATCTAAACTGACCTGTTGTAGCCCCCTACACTGACCCATACTGAGCTACATCCGGCTGAACTGAGTCAGCATAGGAAGGCCCGGAATGCAGTGGATGTTGATATTGATGCTCTCGTCTCTTTTCCCCCATCATCCTGCTCGTCGACCTCACTCCTGTGCCCGTGTATGCTACCCCAATCTCAATTCCTCGGGCACCCTCTCCCATCCTACTGCAGCATTCAAACCTCCAAGTGCTAGGCCAGTGCAATCGGCATCTAGGCTCCCGATTTGACTCGTCACCCAAGACCTACCTTCAAGAATGACTACCAGACATTCAAAATCTCTCTCTTCCATCCAGGATTCTCCTCAAGCTTCAAGACTTCCTTCAAGAATCCCTTCCAAACACCTCCAGGCATTCCAGACTCCAAACACGGACGTCGACGATCTCAAGCAGCACTGGACTACCATAGAAGACACTTGTGAATCCGGCGGCGTCGTTGTAGATGTATTCAGATGTTTAGTAGATATCTCAATGCATTCATACATTTCTGGCTACATGGATGTGATTTCGAAGCATAAATATCTCTATTGATCTCGCTACATAAATGCACCGCGTCGGCGCGTCCAAAAATAACCGCATTCCTTTTGTCTCGATTCCAGTCGATTCCCCTTGATATGAATATATAGTTATGCAAGGAAATCTGTGTATGCTAAGTTTTGTGGCAGGAAATATTTTCGTTGCATCTCTATCTTTTTCTCTCGAGTTGCCAACACGGACTTTTCACTGGGATCCATGACCTGACGGGAACCACATCTTATAGGTGGACTTTCAAGAAAGGAGCACTCGGTATTCGAAAATTGCAAGGGGGTCGAAAAGTATTTTTCAGCCTTGGCTAAGCTCCCCTCCCCCGGTCTCTCCGGACTTCCCGCCACCTTCGGTCAACGACTACTGCTTGGTTTTCACTTCAGAGGTGCATAGTATCCTTTCTAAAGCTCTACCAAGACCGCAGGTGGACCTGCAGATTTCTTTTGAACCGCCTCCGGGACCGCTGACCCACCAAAAGTGGTTGAACTTGGCTGGAATTATTATTTCAACACCTCCTAAGGTGAGTAGGAAGGAACGGGGAATCGGGATAAGAACAACGTGGATCAGTACCGCATTGTATATGACAGTCCTTATTGGACAAAGACACATTCTGCACCATGCTGCACACGTGCCTCCGCGTAGACAAGTGCTGGCGCGTGCAACGGCGTGCTGTTGGGTGCTCTTCACAACTTAAATCACGGGCGTGGTACGTTTCTCCACGTACACAATATATCCCTCATACGAATGACACATAGCATTGGATTTTGACCATTGTTCGCTTTTTCGATGTGTTCCTGTGGTCGGCCAACGCCGAGCAGTTCTACATCGACAACCCGGTGGAAGAGACGCAAACCGCTAGGAGCCTGTTGTGCATAACAGCCACTTTAATGGGGGATGCGGCAATCGTAAGCCTTTTCACCATTCGTGCAACGTGAATACACATGACGAGTTGAAGATTCGGTTGTGGCTCCTATGGAATGGAAGTATGCCTGTGATAGTTCTTCCCGTCGTGTCCTGGTTTGGTCTTTTGAGTGATTCAAGCCTCCTTCACTCAAATGGCATACTCAATCTCCACATAGTCATCTGGTTTGCAAGCACATATCTACAAGGGGGCACCGGCATTCAAACCGGCGACTAAGGGCCGGTCAGTTAGTCCGGCCGCGAGGCCGGAAAAAAATAGAAACAACCACCACTTTTTGGCCGAGAACCGCCGTTTGACGAGTCTTCAAGAGGTTGATTTGGGCCTCTGAGTGTTGTATACCTTCAGGCTACCATGTTTACCTATCTGCATTTGTTGCCCAAGTTTAAGTCCATATATGGTAAGAGAAATGATAATTCCCGAAAGAGCGAAAATTGTCTTGCGAGGTTGTTTTGAGGGTTTGGATACTCCCGTTGGTGTCCTACATTGAAAAGGGCCCAATATCGATGGTCTGCATTGATTTTCCAGTTCACCGGCGACTTGAACACATAATAAATTACCATATATGGTGCGTGGGAACGTTACGTTAGTTAGTTAGTCCAGTGGTCGAGTCGGAAAAAAGAAAAACGGCCCTATATGGTTTTTTTGAATGCCGGTTCCCCCTTGCATATCTACTCGGCCCATTGGGATTTTCACACTTTGCTCGTGAGCTCGCATGGGCTCTCGTACGCGCGCGCACGAGCGCGTACAAGACGTCAAAGTCCACGCGCACGCGCGATCACGAGCTATGTCCCAGATCCCACGCGAGCCCCATACGCGAGCCTACGCGAGCGACGCGAGCTCAATTCTGATTGAAATGCCGGCCAATCCGGACAGTTGAAGTCGTGAAAAATATTGAGCGGACAAAAGCCAGCATAATGGCACTCACAAATGGGCCGAGTGCGAGGATGCACCCAGTACAGAGCGTACACAAAAATCTCGAGCTTCGCTTGTGTTCGTGTATACTCGTGGACGCGAGATACGCGATATCACAAGATCAAAAGTTCGCGCGTGATTTGCGTTTTTGCTGATGGGTGAACCACTGCCTGGGATACACCTGCCCATAACGCCCGTCGAGCGCTGGGTAGAGGCAGGCTGGACCATATATCTGGTGTAAGTCATGCTGATTCGTCGAGAAGTTCAACCATCTGACCTGATAATAGAAACAATATTTGTTGCACAGGTGCGGCGAAGGAGACTATTCGAGCTGGGCCGCAAGGTTTAACCCGACCACTCAGGGGGCATAGTATACAAAATTTGGAACACGAAGCGCACACACTGCATTCAAGGGGCACCTACGCTGAGTCAATAAAGGTGCACGTAGGTGTAGGTAGGTCGGCGTAGTCGGCTATAATAGGTCAGCGTAGATCACCTACGTCCACCTTGACGGAGATCAATAAAGGCGCACGTAGCTCTGCGTAGGTGTACGTAACTGATCTGAACTGGGTATATCTAGATCGACGTAGGTCGGCGTAGGCGATCTGGATCACCTACGTCAACCTTTATTGACCTCAAGCAAAATAGCACAATGAGTTCATTGGAGATGGTAATTGGATATACGGCTAGTACACTGCCCTCGGCATAGGTCACTATGTAGAACTGTGTTCACCTACATTCACCTTGCATAGGTCACTACGTTGACCTACATTCACCTACATTCACCTCAGCTTACCTTGACTGACCTACACAGACCTACACAGACCTGCATAAACCTACGCAGACTCTACGTAGGTGGGTCTGAGCGTAGGTCCATGTAGGCTTATGTAGGCCCATGAACTCAGGCTGAGTCTAGGTGGTCCTTGAATGCAGTGACAGTGGAGCACCCATTAGGGTATGGAACTCTCGTGGTAAGCACACTTTTCTTCAATCTTCTACCGTCTCACGTAACCCTCAGTCCGTGCTTATTGTTCTTCTGGAAAGTGCCGCCGTTTGGACAGTACTCTCCCGTCAAATCCAGTAATCTTCCGCCTAACCTGAACTGGCTGGCAGAATCTGGGGGCTTTATTTGCAGTCACAAGTGAGATTGGGTCCCCATTGCAGATCATTATTATGGTTGACCTCTCACCGGTAATGGCTGGTTTGGTCAACATGGCCATATATCTGCGGGTGGAGCTTCAATGCACCCGTATGGTGGGGTCAGACCGGACTGGGGGTGTGATGACAAGCAGTGCCTCCATCATTCCATACTACGTGCACAGAGCGTCCGCACAAATTCCTCGCGGTACAGCATAGTGCATCGGCTGTGAAGGCGGACAGTGGTCGAACGCAGTCCGCGAGGCCCTCCAAAACCGAGCCAGAAGAAGAGGCATCCGATAGTATCTCAGCGCCGGAATATTTGATTATTTGTACCCATATTAATACTGTAGCACGTCTTCAGACGACGGCGAAGTTTGTTTTCCCGCTGCGTCATTGGTTCCCCTCCATCCACGGTCTCTTAACACCGCTTTTGTCCTGTCTTCCATCGTAATAATTATAAACCGACTCAACAACCAACCGTGGAAAGTAAAGGGAGCGCATTGATCGCGCCCATCTGTGAATCCATTGCGACGAGCGGGAGGGAAGTCGGATGAACATCGCCTCTATCTTTTTATTTTACGACTTGTGGATTTCATCCATGGTAACTCCAGAGAAGCCATCGCTCCTGTATCACCCGAGTTTCCATGAGTTCATTGCGTCGAGGGATTATGCCTGGTGGCCGAGCGCACGAGATTGGCGCGAGGGCTGCGGCTTCTTGCGGATAGCATTGCCCCTGACGCGGATTGGGAACAGATGAAGCCTGTGTTCCGGATGAACGTGGAGGGCGGATGGGCTCCAATGCCAGGAAGTTTCTGGACTTGGGTGTACCAGATGCGGTGGGGCAAGCATCTTCTTTACAATGTGCGGCTTCGAGTCTGAGGCCCATAGTAGCAGGTCCTCGGCGAGTTTTGGGGTGATGCGGGATTCCAAGTCTGCCTGGAGAATTTCACGAAGGCGGTGGCAGGTCAATACCAACGCATTTAGGGATGTCACTGGAAGGTAAGGCACGATGAGCAGACGAGCTCGGGCGGAAGTTCCTCGAAGCGGTCTTGCGACATCGTGGTTCGAGAGCAAGAGGACAACATCATGATCGATTGATGGCATCGTGAGAACGGTTGAATTCCGTGGTTGAATTCCTTTTGCCTTGATTTTGCTCCTATCGGGCTGCTGCTTTGTCTCGGTTCGAGTTTTGGAGAAATTAGGTGTCAGTACCTTCTTTCATCTGTGCAAAACAAAAAACAAGCTTGCTTTTTTTCGCCTAAACTCCCGAACCCTATGTACAGGATTAAGAGAGGGGGATCCTCGAGCTCAGGCCTTAGAAATGAAGGCGGAAAGAAATCGAATAATTGGAATCGGACCTCGGTTGAAGCGTTGTTCTGGCAAGTTTTTTTGAATAAGTCCATCCGTTGGAGTACATCTGTGAAGTGAGCTCCGTATCTTCGCCATACTTCGTCAACAACACTACGAGTTTAACGGTCTTTTGGAGGCTGAATATATCCAACTTAAACTTGATGTCGGAAGCCGGTGCATATGCCAGAAGCGTGGCCGTCGGACCCCTCTGTGGGTGTAACATCAGCAACGTGCAGGGAGAGGTATATCCCACTTACTTTATTGCACATCTGGAATAGCATCTTCGGCTTCCTTAAACATGCCTGCGATGATATCAAGGTATTCTTCCTCCGTACATTCGGCCTCCTTCGCCAACGCGCCCACATGCCTCAATATTGTCTGCATCGTGTTCTCCTTGCTCGCCCCATGCGCAAGGAGGAGCGTCATCAGCTCCCTCTGACTTTGCTCAAGAGGCAGCTCCTCCCATTTCGTCGGCCCACTGGTCCCTCCCCTCACCCGCCGTGGGTACGGTAGACTGGAAGGATGTCGCAAGTCCAGGACCACATATAATAAATTGGCCTCATGGGGCAGCGGAGGCCCGCCCTCGAGGAGAATGAAGAGTGGGACGATGACCGACGCGTCGGCTCCTCTGTCCAGTAGGAATTTTATCGCCTCGCGCTGGTGATAATGCACCGCGAAGCCGAGCGCCGTCCCGAAGTGACCCCGGTTTTCGATATTTGCGCCGCGTTCAATGAGGAGCTGCATCATGTCCAGATGTCCGATCGTGCAAGCATAGTGCAGAGCAGTCTTGCGGCGCTCATCACATCCATAGCCCAAGTCAACGGGCGCGCCGTTGTCCAGAAGCAGTTTAATCACGTCGATGTGTTTTTTCTCCGCCGCCAGATGGAGCGGCTGGTACCAATCTTGCTCCCAGTCGGCCGCGGGATCCGCGCCGGCCGCCAGGAGCAGTCTGGTGGTCTCCAGATTTCCAGCCTCAGCTGCGATGTGGAGAGGACTTTTCCAAACGCCCGGAGGGTTCGGAGGTACAGAATGGGGGGGCGCAAGAAGTTTGGCGATAATGTGCGGCTTTGAGGGTGCAGCCCACACGAGCAGGTCCCGTGCGAGCTCCGGGGTAATGCGGGATTCCAATTCGGGCTGAAGCATTTTATGCAAACGGTCGCAGGTCTGCCCTAGGGCATTTAAAGATGCTGTCGAGAGGGAAGGGGCGAGGACCAAGATGAGTTCGGGTGGGACATCCTCGAAGTAGTCTTTCGACATGATAGTCGGAGAAGAAGATCGTTTGGGGCTGTGTTCAACACTGTCGCTCTTGATGGTTGGTAACCGCGGGAAGAGATCAGAAGCGCTAGCTATAACTATGTTTAAACTGCAAGTGGTTGAAATCTTCGCCCATCTTTCCTTCTCTATGAAATTACGCGTGGCGCGACGAAAGACATTTCGGCTCTGCAATACCGAGTATGCCCAAGCGGCCTGAAACTTGCCGTGTACAACCGTTAACGTCGTTTCAACGCCAAATCCGAAATCAACGCCTCGGGTGAGAGACAGGGTAAATAAACCCCGCTGGGTAGATATCAAGCTGGTGGGAAGATTATATGAAAGTGAAAGCGCGGATTGAACTTGGGTGAGAAGAATGAATCAATGTTGATACCTTCATAATTCTGCAGCGTTTGTAGTTACAAAACAAGCAAGTGAGAAAGCTATTTTCAATTGGTAATGTCCAAAAACTGGTTCCACAGTGCATCGCACGGACCGTCCTAGTGCTTTCAGTTACAAATTGCGAGGTACGAGCAAACATTTGTAGCGTCTGTCTACGAGAGACTAGCTTTCAGTCAGCACGCACCAAAAGTTGAGAAAGTTAGAGTATCTTTCAACTGGCCATGCACTTCTTCCTATTGCACCGCCGGTTGTGTGTGCCTCTCCTTTTACTATCATTATCTGTCTCCAAACTATATATGTTACTCTCCAGCTGTGATCCAGGCGTTTCCTGACACCTCTGCCCTCCCGAGCCATACCTGAACTTCAATATTCCTTGATCTCCCCACCGACTTTATTCTCACGACCAGGGAGAATCTTTCGCGTGGTTTTATCTGGATGATCACGTCCTTCTGAAGCTCGAATCTTCCGACTACCTACTCCCATTGTGGCGGCCGGCGGTGATTCTAGTTGCTTTCGCCACGTGCACAGCTTCGCTTTCGTCGAAAACATTCCTTTAAAAAATTCACCCGGGATCACCAGCCGTTGCACGATCTTTTAGTTTGATTTCCCCTATCTCGAGCCCATTTAACGGTCAACCAACGCCTAATCAGGCCACCGGCGGTGTGTACCTACCAAAAAAGGCAAGCCGGTGTTTCTCTTCACCCTTGAAAGCAAACACGGGCTCTTTTCGATGCTTGCGCGACGGCTCGTTCACCCATCTTCTCAAGGTTTTTTGGCCCCAAACATTACTACGATGCCACCTACGACGTTCGCTCCACTGGCCGAGTTCAAGGAGCCTTGAAAAAACTCGCCTCGTTTCGTCTTTCTTTCGTCTTCCAGGTATGTGCTCGTCAGGCGGCTTCCAGCCCAACGGGCTAAGCGCAGCACATCCCTTTTCGGCGATCATGCCTTTGGCAGGCGGTCTGCGGTTGTCGTACGTGGAGGGGGCTGATCGCCCCACATGTCTGTGCGCGCCGCATGCTTGTCTTTGCGCGCCCCGGCGGGCCTTCATATGCACTACTTACTTCTCTCCCCTCTTGCCCCCTCTTGCCCTTCCTTCAATCAGCTCTTCAACTCTTGACTTTATTAACTCATTTCGTTCGTTCCTCGCAGCTCTCCAGCACGAACTCGGACCCACCAACTTCGACAAGTCCCTCCTCGTCGCGCTCAACATTGCGGATTTTGCGTGGACGCCTGAGCAGGTGTGGGACACGGGGCTAGTGGATACGTATAATGCGAGTCGGCGTGATTGGGGTTGAGAAGTGCGTGTTTATGTGTTATCATTCTTTCTTTCGTTCGAGGGGGATGGTGGGTGTGGGAGGTGGAGCTGATTGTACACATCCCGAATGGATATGTCTATCTGTGCGCTACCCCGCCCGTGCAGCGAATGCGGGGATGGTGGGTGGGCGACGGTGACGTCGTGCTCCATCCCTGCCTCTTCCTTTTCCTCTCCCTCCTCCACCTTCTTTCACCGTCCACGTCCTCGTCCTTCTCCGCCATCCCCCGTCCTCCCTCCCTGCACTTTCCCCCCATTCCTCGACGCTAACCCCCTCTCCCTTTTAGATACCCGCGCGACACCTGCGCCCGGCGCCAACGTCACCAACCCCAATCTGTGCTCTCCTTTTACCTGACGCACGACGCGCACACGGAGCTGCTGGCGCCGTATTTGAACTCGACGATGGTGAGTTGGGGTTTTTTGGTTTTTGCCCTACGGTTTTTTTTGCGGGAGGGGTTGGGGAGGGGATGGTGGGCGACGGGGGGCGGGAAGCGATCGGCCCAACGAGCTGATCGTCCACGTCCACATCCCAAAGGGATGTGCGTGTCTCTGCGCGCGGCAGGCGTTCTTATGCGCCTGCGGGGATGGTGGGTGGGGAGGCGGAGGGAAGCGGGCATGATCGCTGCACATCCCGAGTGTGTCTGTGCGCGCCGCAGGCATTCGTATGTGCCTGCGCGGGATGCTCGGTGGCGAGGCGGATTATACATGCTAGTTTCCCTGCCGCCATTTGGCTTCGCTCCTCCCACGTCCTCCCCTTCCCTTCCCTCCTTCCCCTTCCCTCCTCTCCCCTCTAATTATCAATTTTTTCAATGAACGCTCGCTAACCCCACCCGCAGGCCTCCTGCGGCTGCTTCCTCGGCATCTCCGACTCGTTCACCGCCGTACTGTGGAGGCTCGACTACGCGCAGCAGATGGCGCACTCGAATTTCAGCGGGGCGATGTGCCATCTTGGGGGCAGAATGTTTTTTATAATGTGCGTGATTATTGCGTGTTTTTTTCTTTCGTTTGAGTGGGCGGTTGCTGGGGTTTGTGGAGTGCGGTTTGGGGCGTGGTTGTAGGCGTGGGTTTTCGTGGGGGTGGTTGTTGGGCGTGGGAGCATGATGGAGGTGAAGGAGGAGAGCGTGGTTTGAGGGTGGACGAGACGGAGCGCTGTTGTTGAGGGCCGGCGTGCGCGACCTTTCTTCGCTGGTCGGGCGGGCGTCGACTGCGCTCGTCCCCACTCGCGCTTTCTCCTTATCGCCGGGGGGCACCCTTGGGCTTGCCGCAGGACGCTCGCCGTCGTCGGATCGTTTTGGCGGTTTGCGTTCCCCGAGGAGGCGGTGCTCGTCGACCCTGGGATGCCGTCGTGACGAGACGGGTGGGCTTCCTCGTCATTGCCGGCCGGCTGCACGCCCGCATCTCGAGGTTGTCCGTCAGTGCTCGTCCTGACTCTTTCCGCTCGTCCTTTTCTTCCTTATTTCGCGGGACGTCTGTCTAGCGAGCCTGGCTTGCCGCTTGCCGTTTGCCGCTAGACGATGCGACGCTAGACGCTAGACGATGCGACGCTTTATCGCTGGGCTGAACGATCATGCATGCGCCGGACTTTGCGCTCGTGTTCCTGAATAATGTGGCGTCGCGACGGCGAAGACGAAGGTGCATAATGTGAGTTTTCGTCTCGTTTTCAATTTCGGGGGCGTTTTTCGCTTTCGTTTGGTGCGCTTTGAATGGGATGCTGACGACTTTGTTACAGCGACCGTGGACCCGTCTGTGCTGGCGACCTCGAATGGGAACAAGGCGTCGGACCATGATTTGGCGGGGACCAGCAAGCCGCCGAGCGCCGCGCGCGTTCTAGACCGTGCCGTGCGTGTGTGTAGAACGCATCCAGGTTGCAGAGCGCGAGATGGCAGATAGCACTTGCGCAGACAGACAGATAGTACAAGTAAATACGTACATTACCGGTACTGGACGAGCGAGCGCATATGGTACTTACTTACTGGATCCCTTTCCTTTAATAATACCGGGACCGTATTGATATCTATCCTTTTGTACATATCTACGACTTTCTTCGCTACTGTCTTTTCTCCTCATGGCGATGCACCCAAAAGCATGCATGAATTATGTGTGCGACGGTCCATAGTTTATTGCTTTGTGTTAAAATGTACTTGATTACTTCCTGTTCTATCCCTGAGCGTATCAGATATCGATGGAGTTTCAGAGCGCAAGAGAGCGCGAAAGAGGGGATGCGACGAATTAGGAAGGTGGATTGCCTAATTTGGTATTTGGCATCATTTTGGAGCTTTGACTGTCTCTGGGCTGAAGACGGACCTGCAAACGCTTGACTTGTTCTTGCGGCTGAATACCTCGTCGTAGAAGACTCCCTTGAGGCACTAGCGCACCGGGAATGGGATAGCTCTTCTTTCCCCTCTCCTTGTCAACAACCACCTTTACGCGCCCAACGGGTCTTTCTTCTTATCTGGCTTGTTTATACAAGGATGGGTCGCCGTCCCTCCTTACGTTCAGCAACCCATCTGCGATACCCAAACCCAAACCCTTGGCTTAGTTATACAAAATTAGTTTACCGCGTCGCGATCTCTCTTATTTCTTTACTTACGAAAACACGATACAAAGCACCCAGCACGTAGTTACATACATACACACCGTAGTGTAGCTCGCCGCCTGCCTCGAAAGGGAAGGGGAGGGCCTATCGACGGAGCAGATCCACGCCCCATGCCCCAGCACGAAGGACGAGAGACGAAACGAAAGACGAAACGGGCGAAGAGCGGTGGACAAGGGCGCGAAGTGAAGACGCAAGCCCACATAAACAGGCAAGAAGCCCGCCGCGTCCCCAGCCCACCATCCCCGTGGCTAGGAAGGGAGTCCACCACGCCCACGCACCACGCCCATGCCCCAACGACGAAGACGAAAAGAAAACCCTACGCTTTGGTATGATCGTAGCTCGCCGCCTGCGCGTCGAGGAGCAGCTGCCGCGCCCCACGCCCCACGCCCCACGCGAAAGACAAAACCAGATAAAAATCGCGCGAGAGAAAAGCGGCGGACATGGGCGCGAAGTGAAGACGGAAGCCCACACGAACGCCTGCGGTGCGTAGACACACACATCCCGCCACCTCCCCCACCCACCATCCCGGCGCGCACAGATACACACACATCCCAAAGGGATGTGGAGGGTGGACGATCATGCCTCAGGCATGATCGCTTCCCGCCGGCTCCCCCCACCGTCCCCCGCCATCCCGCGCAGGCGCATAGAACGCCTGCGGCGCGCACAGACATGCACATACACATCCAGAAGGGATGTGGAGCGACCAGCCCACCAACGTCCGACAACCGCAAGCCGGCATCCCGCGCAGGCGCATGAAAACGCGCGGCGCGCACAGAGAGATACACATCCCCAGTGAGGCGCATTCACCTGGATGGGTGGGGTAGCGCCGCGCGCGCATACGAAGGCCTGCGGCGCGCACAGACGCACATCCCTTTGGGACGTCCACCGCGTACGACAACCGCAAGCCGCAAGCAGCCTCGCCATCCCGCTATCCCGCGCAGGCGCATCCCGAAGGGATGTGGAGGGCGGACGATCAGCCCGCCTCCCCACCCACCGCCCCCTCCCCCGCGCACCACCCACCACGTCCACGCCCACGCCCACGCCCACACATGCCCACGCCTACACATGCCCACGCCCACACATGCCCACGCCCACGCCCACGCATGCCCACGTCCACCCCATCCCCACATATCAAACAAACAAAAAAAGCGCTCGCACAACTCACCCACCCACCTGCGTCAAAAAATCACTAAGTTCCCCTCCATAGTCGTACGGCCCATACGTCGCCGGCCTGTGCCCATGCAGATTGTACATGTCGGGCTCGTTGCCGGCCTGGAGGCCAAGGAGGTATGGTCCGAGGATGGAGGTGGCGGCGGGGACGATGGCGAGGTCAAAGGGGGTTGTTGTGAACCTGCGAGCGAGCGGAGCGAGCGTTATTAGCATTTGTAAGAAAGGCAGACGGGGGAGGGTGGGGGAGGGGACACCCACCAAGGAATGCCCAAAAACCAATGCACGTTGACCAGCTCCGAGATATTGCGCATCATATACAGCAGGTCGGGCGTAAAGTCGAGCGGGGGCGTCTGCGTCGTCCCCGTGACGCCCGTGAGGTTCTTCGAGAGCACGCGCCCGTTGAGGATCTCGCCCATGGCGACTACACATTATTTAGTAAGTAAAATTGCGAGAAAGTAGTCGGACGACGCACCCAGATGCGCGCTCTCCTGCGAATTGCCGCCCACGCGCACCATCACACTCCCCGCCCTCTGCACAATATTCGCCATCAAATTGAGGAAGGGCACCTGCAGCAGCGTCGAGTTCTTCCCCAGCACCTGGTTCGTCACGCTCATCTCAATACTGAACCCCAAAAACGACCCCTTCTGCTTCACACCGAGGCCGGGCGTCCCGCTGTTGAGGAGGTTAATGGGGATGGGGTTTGTGAGAACGGTGGGGCTGGGGAGGGGCGGGGGGGAGAGGGTGCCTGGGTTGTAGGCTGCGACGCCGGTGTAGGCGGCGGGGGTGCCGGAGACGGCGGGCGCGGTGGTGAAGACGACTTGGGTGGGCGTGTAGACCGTTACGGTGGCATGGGTTAGGGTGAGGAATAGGGTGAGCGCCAGGAAGAGGCGGGAGGGCGGTGGAGGGCCCATCGAGGGAGAGTACAAGGGAAAGTGTGTGGAGTGATGTCGATCAATATCAATATCAATATCAATATCAATATCCGTTGCCAACCCCGCGGCAGGCCGAATTCACTTCAAAATAAATAAACAAATAAACTCAACCACCACTCAACCCTCAGTCAACGAGAGAACGAGAGCCGAGTGGTTTTTTTCAATGAATAATTGGGAGGGGGACTTGGTACGTTCGGCGGGGGCTACTTTTAGCCCAACTCGTGTGTGAGTCGTGCGCTGTCGTGTGTCGACAGGCTGGCTGCAGTCAGCGCCGGTCTTGACGCAGCCAAAATTATCTCTTCGACGAAGTACTGTTGAGACGCCGAAACCGGACGACAATTCAAATGATGCGCGCCCTCACATCATCACACGTCGCTGATGCACCCTCAAGGTACGTTCCAGCCAGCATTTTTCTCGCGAACACGGCAGGCAACCTGCAGGCCGTTATTCTTGTATGGGAGCGGAGCCATTCCCGTGCGGAAACCACCGATATATGAAAACCACGATTCGGCCGCGAGGACCACACGGTCCACACTGCTACAAAAGCCCTGCTCGTCGCTTGATCCCCGCATCTACCTCCCCAACCTACCCACCATGCTATTCTGGATTTTTGTCTTCCTCCTCACCAGGCAATCTGGCCTCACGCAGGGACACCCAGACCTTCTCTCACGAGCGGCGACTGAAGCCTCGTGTGATTGCACAATCAACAGCTGTCGGACGTTGTTCGACATTGTCTGGGGATGTCTCGCCACAATCTTTGCCTGTACTTGGGTAGCTTTGCACCAGAACGTCCCCGACCCCGAGTTGGGGCACTTTGCCCTTCTCATGCGGAAGCTACGCATGATGCTGATGACAATAATTGCTCCTGAAGTGATTGTGGGTTTTGCTGCAAGACAGCTTGTTTCGGCACGATGGATTGCAAAAGGCAAGGTTCCCCACCACTGTGTTATACCCGATACTAACTTACCACAGAATTTGATGTCTCAACAACGCACGGGTTCTTTTGCAACATGGGAGGATTTGTGTCTGAAGAAGGTCACCCCATTTCGAAAATGAAACAACTTCCTGCCTACATTTCAGCCATCAAGAAAATCAAGAGGGCAGATATAGAGGACAAAAGCAAGGGTGATACACTTTCCAAAGGTGTAGCCATTGCACAGGGCCTGTGGTTTGTGACACAGTGTTTAGCCCGTGCCTCTCAACACCTACCCCTCACCGAACTGGAGGTTGCCACACTAGCCTTTGCTGTTCTCAGTGTTGTCATTCGCCTGCTGTGGTTGCACAAACCGCTCGATGTGCAGCAGCCCATCGTTGTTGCTAAATCTGAAGTTGACATTGATCAACTTCAAGAAGAGGACATCACCCGAATGAACAATAGCCTCGGTGCAAAGTTAAATGGTGTAATCTTTGGCAACTATGCAATGTACTCCTCACTCTCATCCACTTCGGTTCCCTCCTTCTATTCCATTGAAATAGATACTGAAGGCACCTACGACCTCGCAAGCATTGGCGGGGTCATTGGTGCTGGCACCATTTTTGGCAGCATTCATTGTGCAGCATGGAATGCACTCTTTCCATCCATGGCAGAAATGTGGATATGGAGAATAAGCTCTGTGTTCATTGCAGCATATCCGGCCCTCTTCACACTTTTTACAGTAGCAATTGGTCCATGGGCCAATGATAATGACATTGCTACGGCTTTCCTCGTGAGTTTTATGGTGGTTGGCTCTGTGGTCTACCCCATCTTCCGCCTCTTCCTCATCATCCTATCCTTCACCACCCTGCGATCACTCCCCCCGAGCGCTTTTGTGGACGTCAATTGGAGCAATTACATTCCCCACCTCTAGCTTTACTATGATCTGATCTGTACCATGCATTTGACAATTATATTCCAAGTTTCCGACTTCCACGTAAAAACAAAACAAATTAGCTTATTAGAATAAGAAAAAAAAAACTGGAAAGGAACTAACCCTTAATTAAGCACTTTTAGAAATGAAACTAAACTAAACTTCTAGATTGAAAGCGGAATCGCAACGGCCTTTTTTCAAAATCCACCATCAGCTGAGGTATCCATAGTCGCAGAAAGAAGTCCTTTGTTACGGTGTTCAGGTGGGAGATGATCATGACAAACCTTGAGACCACTGGATCTCTCTCTCCAATCGGCTTCGGAACCTGATCTCCGTCCTGGTGGGAATGGGGATGGGAATTTAGATGATAATAAAAAGGATTTTGCAGCTTCTGGCCCCGAATCGAACGAGGACCTTCAAATAATTTTCTCGAAGAGTCAACCCAGGGGAAGTGGGCGTGCACTATACACCTCCAGGCTTTGTACCCATGAGAATTGAAGGTGACTTTGTAGCTTCAAGCCGAAATGGGAATTGGAATGATGTGTAATAAAACAAATTTGCACCTTCATTATGGCGGTCAGAGTGCCCCTTTAATAAAAGCAGTACAAACAGTTCACTTTGGTGTGGATTTTTGGCCTACAGGTAGAAATTTTTGGAAAGAGGGATTTTTTATTTTGGATTTCACACTCTTCTTGTGGAGAGGTGTGTAAACTTTTTTTTACTGTACGAGAAGAGCATTGTATTATTTCGAGTTGCAATGGATGTGTTCTTGGACTACAACTTGCAGAAAGAAAAAAGTTTCCTATCGTTACCCCCATCATCACCTGACCGTGAATTGAACACGGACCTCCCGCTTAAGCTTACACATAAACCCTGACAATTGGCAAACACACACCATGTGCTATTGAGTGTTATTGGTTTCTTTCCAACCGGAACTATACTCTTTCAATAGATTTAGAGCCTCTTGAACAAGAAGGGGAAATTTGAGGATAAAATTCCGCAACCCCAGCGAACGGGAGTTTGTCCTCAGCTGCTTCTGGGGATTCAGCAGGCGCTTACACTGTTCAGATTGTCACATTCAAACATGGTGACTGTTGTCATTGAAGTGAAACGGCGAGACGAGAAAGGATACCGGTAGGTTTTGGAGAGAACTGAGATAACGAAGGGACAGCCTCAAACTTCGCGTTGGATTTGAGAGCAGTTCAGCTAGTGTTACGGTTTTTCGTCTGGTTTCCACCCCTAAGACGCAAGTTTGAACCGTGGGAACCTAAGTTGTTGAATACTAGAAATTTCTGCGGGGACTCTATTCCGGCACCCGAGATCTACAGCCTCGCCGAGAGAGGTCAGCTCGGCGCGGGTGTTGGGTAGTGGTGTAGCACATTGTATTATACACGGCCGGTGTACTGTATACTACAACTTGGTATGTTCCGAGATGGGATCGCGCCAAGCTAATATATTATCCACCCGTGTTCAACTATTCAGTAGTTGCAAAAATTTTACACTGTTTTTGGGTTTCATGTATTGACTTGAGGCTACTAACCAGATACCGAACCACTTGAATTCTAGCTTTTCCATATTCTTGTTCTACCACAGGGAGTTTAGACATTTTTTGCTGCGACTGTGAGCTCGCTGCTGGGAAATGGAGAGTTCCAGGGAAGATGGTGTAGCTATAAGTATAGTGCATCTTGCTGATGTACACCGGGATACTGTATCATTACGTTCAAATCGACAGCCACGCGTCACGCACCCCCCTGTCGATGTCGAATGTTGGTCACGGTCACGCATCATGGAGGCCGGTGTCGAATAGGTCCAGCGGTTCGTCACGCCACCGAAAAATTGCCCAAAACAGCGTAAGAGATTGCTCAACTCCCTACCCTTGCTGAGTGTGGTTTAACCCAATCCCTGGACCATTTGTACCTGCAACTTTGAAATTTGAGTGCGTGGTTGGGTTTCTGGCCTAAAATCATCCTAAAGTCGCCTGTAAAAAGAACTGGAAATATAAAATACCAATAAGACTTCAACACATTGTGCAAAATTTTGGTGCTATCCCAAGAAATTACCTTCAACAGCAGGGTAAGATTTGCAGCTGACATCGACTTTTTTCCCTTGTCATGCACCTTTCGGGTAGCTGTCAAAATGTCAAAATGGTTGAACCAGTCACACGTCACCCTGTCGATTTGAACGTAATGGTACAGTAATTCCGGGCTTAGGGTTGACGATCAAGTAGCATACATTAGGACAAGTGTATGTTGGTGCAATGCATGCTTGTTCTTATTAGGACCTCTGCAGAAATACATCCTCCTCTGTGCTGTATAATCCTACCTACCTATCTATTTATGTTTAGAATCATTTCTCAAGCTACCTCGTGTCACCTCTCTATAATCCAAGCGCTTTTGCAAACTTATATATAGTGCCAATATCAAATTTGTTCGCAGCAGGAGGCTGAGAATCGGTAAAAGCTCAAACCCTCCATCAATTGCGCTGGTCTCTACAAGGAACATACAGGACGTATCAATGTACATGTGCTGCTCTACCCCCATGTTGGAATCCATAGCATCACAACCCTGAGGGCGCCATTTCTCCAAACACCTGTTTCTTGAGCACGTTGATACGCCGCGGATCGGGACCGACCGGGGGAATGAGCTGGATACTGGGTCTCGATGTATGGCTAAACCACACACTAAACACACTCCAAATCAAACACCTAATCACTTCTCCGCTTGTATATGCGTTCGTGGGGTTCCAACCGAAGTATTACGGCTGTTGCAATAGCTGAAAACTAGGTTTCGACTTAAAGCTTTAAGTCGACCGTTTGGTTTCTCGGACCTATTGGGCGCTGATACGACCTTTATAGTTCTTAGAAGAGTTGTGGTTTTCAAAAAGGTTTGTGGTGATGGACACCGGGTGGTTGTGTGGTGAACTAAACTTAGTTCGACGCTGGGTTTGAACTGTAACCGAAGGTTGACAAGTTCCGCTGTAATATTCGCTGACGCTGACGCTGACCCTAAACGCTGACGCTGACGCTGCACAACAAATATAATCCAATCCCAATATATTGGTAGACACTAAAGTATCTAAAGACACTCAAATGTACACCAAATGGATTCCGTGAGACTTCCCAGACGGAGGCACGCGTTATGCTGTGCTCCTAACAAGAAGGGTACGGTCCACTGGCTTCCACCTAAGCTCTACCTCTACTTATATACTAAATCCTACATACCAAATACTACAAAACATGGAAACTCGAAACAGTAATGTACATAATGGTCCAAACATTGAGTCCGTGAAGGTACGGACTCCTACTGAATACAATCTACTAATTTACATACGAATCTTGACTTGAAAAGGAGAATAGTCTGCATGGATGTTGGTACAATTAAAATAAATAATATATGTCCGCTTCTGGCGTGTCCAAATAATATCCCAGCCTCGTCATGTCGTCCCAATTCGGTGTGTGTGACTCCTGGTGAATCAGCCTCGAGTCATTCGAGTCAATTCGAGTCATTCGTAAATAGCCATGTGAGTCTGTTCGAGTCAAGACTATTAATAGCTTCTTGGCATCACGATTTTGGTTTAGCCGGCGGCAAGACCTTGCTGCCGCTACTGCTCCCTTTGAGGTGCTGTTCCTGGCTATGCCGTCGGACCTTACCGGTCCTCGGATCTTCGGCTTGATTGACAGGAAATGCCAACTCTACCGTAGACAAATGTTCTAGTCAACATAGGTTGCCCCTGCAAAGCTCCCATTCCTCAACCCTGGTCACGGATGGATAGTATTTTCCTCCTGTCCTTGATTTAGAGTGAACGCCCAACTCCTACGAACCCTGAGGGTTTGTTAAAAGAGAAGGTTTGACTTAAAGCTTTAAGTATGATTTTGACTTTCCGGCCAGTATTGACCTTCCAGTGAGTTCAGACCTTGAAGCTTATAGTATATACGCTGCCGTCTCCTAGCTAGCTGCCCGGACTGACACTAGCCCCTTGCTGAGTGATTTATATAGCCGATTACAATACAGCTAGCGGCACTGAATGAGCAAAATTGGCAAATTCCGCGCGTGGCCCAATTGCTGGCTTATCATCTCCCCCATTTTTAAATCTTGACCGTCCCCGGTCAATTCGTCTCTTTTCCTGACACTTGAGTCTCTTTTTCAGAACGGTTGCTCTACCAGCGCCAAGCTTCGCCGATCTTAGTACCCCATTAGGTACGTCGGATCAAGATCTTCCACATTTTGTGTCAGACCCCGCCTGACATCATTGAACACTGTCCCACGGTTCGAATTCGTTCTCCGTGCTCAATCCGCGCTCGGAATGCACTACGGGACCTTCACGACCCTTGCCCGGCCATATCGGCGATAGATAAGCCCCTATGTTCGGCGTTATCTAATCACTAGGCGCGATAAAATCGGATTTCTCTGACTTAAAGCTTTAAGTCATTTTTGAAGTTTTTTCGCTCATTTTTCTGTTAATTCTGGTTCCTTGGGCCCCGTATTGTGTAGGTACGGTCCTTTCGGATCAGTCGGGCGTCGGCTCATCACGGAAAGTCATGTGCCTGATGACTCAGATGAAAATTTTTCATCTTCGTCTCTCTCCACTGACTCCATGTCGTCCCGCAAGTCCTCTACCCGCAAGACTCGTTCTCAGGACGCGAAAGCGTCCCCCTCGACCTCCTCCACTATCAAAATCAAGGTGCCGGCCCCCGGTTCGACTCGTCGACCCTCGACTCCAGTACCAAGTCCTGCTCCGCGTGGGCAGTCGACTTTGGCACTTGACTCTATGTCACGCCTCCCGTCTACTGGTCTCCCACCACTCTCAACACTTCCAAAACTCGGGCTCGACGACTATAAACAGCCGTTCTACCCTGGACTTGAGAATTATCCATGGCCCTCTGACCTGGTTTTCGACACGGTGGAACTCCAAGAGGCAGCGCTGTTTGCTATGGATAAAGCAACGGCGAAGTCCTTCTATTTCTTGCTACACCCTGCGATTGGTCACCTGGTGCCTTTCATTCGGCGCCAGATACACGTTGAGGCGAATTCGAAGACCGTCCAGCGGGCACTATTTTCAAAGGCGCTCCCAATTTTCGTGCGTGTTGATATTTTTTTTTTATTCATAATAAGTCTCCTTAATCTTTTATAGGAAACTTACTATGCAAACCACGAGCGTACTGGCCGATCTCAGCTACTAGGTGGTGTTGTACACCGCCTGTGCGAGTTGGCCGCTCCGTTGGGTGGTTCTTTGGAGCCCCGTGTGCGCAGTTTGTTGCAACCCGGTCGTTTTGACAAGGTGTGTAACAAAACTTTCATTTATAACGTCTCTTCTGAACGAGATTCTAGCCGGCCAAGGTTCCAATAAACTTCGACCTGCCAATTTACGGTGCAACACCCCCGCATCGTCTCCACTTCGAGACGTATCCGTACTCAGCTCATTAAGTTCCCGTTTCGCGAAAGAGGTAGGGCGCAGCCCAGACCCCTTTCGCGAAGACTCTAGGCTGTTGCCCAAGGTCACGGGATATGTTGGCGGGGGGTTTTGGCCGGCTGGGCGGGCGCTCGGCAGCCCTCACCAGCCATCAGAAATACATCAAGAAATCAATTTTTACATGCCGTTGGCGGCCGAATGTACAAAATACCCATAAATAGCTCCAAAAGAAAGCGCCAAATCTCGCGCCGGGCGCCCCGTGCGCGTTGCCCGTCCATTAGCCTCCTGCTACACCCTCTAACCATCTCCTCCATGCCGCCAATTGTCGCTGCCCGCCCTCTGCGCCCTCCACGCCACCGCGCCACACATAGCCATCAAATCAAGATTTCACCCAAAAGACGCGCCCGGGCAGCTTGCCCGCCGCTTCATGCAGGTCCCTCGTCCACCTGCCCACTGCCTGCACCCTCCCCGGCGTTCCCGGCGTCGTCTCCCGCGTCCCCATTGCCCTCGCCTGCCCGCTCGGCACTATAATCCGCCATCCGCTCCAGCAGGCCCCGTCTGGGGCACGGTTTGGGGCGCGGTTTGGGGCATGCAGCAGCAGCGGCGGGAGCGGGGCCGGTGCTTGACGACGACGCAACCACGGCATTGGCAGCGGGTGATTCGTCCTCCATGGTAGCCGCTGCCATCGCCGTGTCGATCGCGGCCGCATCACCGGTGCTCGCTGGCACTCTGCTGGCTCATCAGCATGCATTACGCGCGCACTAAATAAACAGGACTTACCCGACCATCTGCGTCAACACCCACTTGACGTCTTTGACCGCCCGCAACCATCCATCAGACGCGGTCGCCATCTCTGCTCGCCACCACTTCAGGCAAATGATGACGTTGAGGAACCCATTCTGCCCCGGGCACCTCAACGCGTCGAAGCTCCCGTCCCCTTCCTGTTTCAGCTGCCTGTCCTCCCCGAGCCGCCACTTCGGATTGATCGCCAACCACCACGCCCACCACTGCGCCTCCATCGCCGCCGCCCCTCCGATGTTGGGGGTACCTCGGCGGGCATTCTTCACCCATGTCCCGACCGCTTTCGGTCGATTGGTGGTCGGGTGCGTCTTTGTCTAACACATATTTTAGTTTTCATTTCACAAATGTAAACCTAAGCAACGCACCTTGCTCGAAAACCCACTGGATTTCTCAAGCGCCCACCATACCTCGACGAGTGTTGTCCAGTCTTCCCCCATCTCCACCGGCCCCGTATCATTCAAGACACTCTTCGCGCTCGTCGCCCACTTTGGCACCGCACTCGTCGTCGATGTGCTCGCCCTGGCTGCCCCCTTTCTCCCTCTCGTCTTCACTGGCGTACGCTCGTTGTTCCCGCTGTCCTCGCTGTCCTCGCTCCCACTCGCGCTCTCAGTTGCGTCGCTATCCCAATCCCCTTCTTCATCGACAACCCTTCGCTTCTTTTTCTTCCCCCCCTTCCCTTGCACTTCCGCGTCTCGCTTCTTCATTCCAAAGAACGCCGAGGCGCTCTGAACCCCCAACTCCTTCAATGAAGCCCGATTTCGCGCAATATTATTCTCGCGAACTAGCTCATGGCTGGACATCCGACGCAAAGCTCGGACGTACGCATCCCTCGGTTCTCCCTGCGCCTTCGCCAGTACCTCCGCCCTCAACGGCGACGTCATCGTACGAACCCCCCACGTCGGCTTCGGCACCTTCTTGACCTTAGGGACAGCTTCCACCGCGTCACCGCCGTCGGGGGCAGCGCCGTCGATTGGCGCCGGTCCTACTGCCTTCTCCTTCGCTTTACCCTTACCCTTACCCTTTCCTTGGGCGGGAGCGGGAGCGGGAGCGGCGGCGGCGGCGGGCCCAGCAGCGGCGGCGGGAGCGGTGGGGGGAGCGGGAGCAGTGGGGGGAGCGGTGGGGGGAGCGGGAGTCGTCGCAGCGCTCGGCGCCGGTGCAGTGGATGCGGCGGGAGATGGAATGGGCACGAGGACGGGCGGTGGGGCGCCGAACAAGCTCCCCGACATGATCTCGTCGTCGTCCTCGTTCAGCGGCGGGAGCGGCGGCGGCCCCATCTCCACATCCCCCGGCGCGCTGGCAGGTCGGCGAACGGCCGGGGCGAGTGCCATCTCCACGTCGCCGCTGCTGGTGGGCGGCGGGGGTTCAGACATTCGCAGCAGATTCATCCCCACGAAGACGGATGGTGCCGCGTCATCCACGGCAGCCGACCCCGCGTTGCTGGAGGTGGGAGCATCTGCGGGCGGCATTTCAGCATCTTCTGGGACCGGTGGAGGCGGCGCTGCGCCTGCGGGTATAGCGCTGGTCCCACTATGTTCTACAAACTCGCGTCAGTACTGCTTTATTATGCGCTCGTCGCTTACTCACCAAGATGTCCTGCATGCACGAATTTAGCATACGCTGATACGCCGCGGATCGGGACCGACCAGGGGGAAATGAGCTGGATACTGGGTCTCGATGTATGGCTAAACCACACACTAAACACACTCCAAATCAAACACCTAATCACCTCTCCGCTTGTATATGCGTTCGTGGGGTTCCAACCGAAGTATTACGGCTGTTGCAATAGCTGAAAACTAGGTTTCGACTTAAAGCTTTAAGTCGACCGTTTGGTTTCTCGGACCTATTGGGCGCTGATGCGACCTTTATAGTTCTTAGAAGAGTTGTGGTTTTCAAAAAGGTTTGTGGTGATGGACACCGGGTGGTTGTGTGGTGAACTAAACTTGGTTCGACGCTGGGTTTGAACTGTAACCGAAGGTTGACAAGTTCCGCTGTAATATTCGCTGACGCTGATGCTGAGACACTAAAACGCTGACGCTGACGCTGACGCTGACGCTGACGCTGACGCTGACGCTGACCCTAAACGCTGACGCTGACGCTGACCCTAAACGCTGACGCTGACGCTGCACAACAAATATAATCCAATCCCAATATATTGGTAGACACCAAAGTATCTAAAGACACTCAAATGTACACCGAATGGATTCCGTGAGACTTCCCGGACGGAGGCACGCGTTATGCTGTGCTCCTAACAAGAAGGGTACGGTCCACTGGCTTCCACCTAAGCTCTACCTCTACTTATATACTAAATCCTACATACCAAATACTACAAAACATGGAAACTCGAAACAGTAATGTACATAATGGTCCAAACGTTGAGTCCGTGAAGGTACGGACTCCTACTGAATACAATCTACTAATTTACATACAAATCTTGACTTGAAAAGGAGAATAATCTGCATGGATGTTGGTACAATTAAAATAAATAATATATGTCCTCTTCTGGCGTGTCCAAATAATATTCCAGCCTCGTCATGTCGTCCCAATTCGGTGTGTGTGACTCCTGGTGAATCAGCCTCGAGTCATTCGAGTCAATTCGAGTCATTCGTGAATAGCCATGTGAGTCTGTTCGAGTCAAGACTATTAATAGCTTCTTGGCATCACGATTTTGGTTTAGCCGGCGGCAAGACCTTGCTGCCGCTACTGCTCCCTTTGAGGTGCTGTTCCTGGCTATGCCGTCGGACCTTTCCGGTTCTCGGATCTTCGGCTTGATTGACAGGAAATGCCAACTCTACCGTAGACAAATGTTCTAGTCAACATAGGTTGCCCCTGCAAAGCTCCCATTCCTCAACCCTGGTCACGGATGGATAGTATTTCCTCCTGTCCTTGATTAGAGTGAACGCCCAACTCCTACGAACCCTGAGGGTTTGTTAAAAGAGAAGGTTTGACTTAAAGCTTTAAGTATGATTTTGACTTTCCGGCCAGTATTGACCTTCCGGTGAGTTCACACCTTAAAGCTTATAGTATATACGCTGCTGTCTCCTAGCTAGCTGCCCGGACTGACACTAGCCCCCTGCTGAGTGATTTATATAGCCGATTACAATACAGCTAGTGGCACTGAATGAGCAAAAATCGCAAATTCCGCGCTTGGCCCAATTGCTGGCTTATCATCTCCCCCATTTTTAAATCTTGACCGTCCCCGGTCAATTCGTCTCTTTTCCTGACACTTGAGTCTCTTTTTCAGAACGGTTGCTCCACCGGTGCCAAGCTTCGCCGATCTTAGTACCCCATTAGGTACGTCGGATCAAGATCTTCCACATTTTGTGTCAGACCCCTCCTGACATCATTGAACACTGTCCCACGGTTCGAATTCGTTCTCCGTGCTCAATCCGCGCTCGGAATGCACTACGGGATCTTCACGACCCTTGCCCGGCCATATCGGCGATAGATAAGCCCCTATGTTCGGCGCTATCTAATCACTAGGCGCGATAAAATCGGATTTCTCCGACTTAAAGCTTTAAGTCATTTTTGAAGTTTTTCGCTCATTTTTCTGTTAATTCTGGTTCCTTGGGCCCCGTACTGTGTAGGTACGGTCCTTTCGGATCAGTCGGGCGTCGGCTCATCACGGAAAGTCATGTGCCTGATGACTCAGATGAAAATTTTCATCTTCGTCTCTCGCCACTGACTTCATGTCGTCCCGCAAGCCCTCTACTCGCAAAACCCGCTCTCAGGACGCGAAGGCGTCCCCTTCGACCCCTTCGACTATCAAAATCAAGGTGCCGGCCCCTGGTTCCGCGCGTCGACCCTCGACTCCAGCACCAAGTCCTGCTCCGCGTGGGCAGTCGACTTTGGCACTTGACTCTACGTCACGCCTCCCATCCACTGGTCTCCCACCACTCTCAACACTTCCAAAACTCGGGCTCGACGACTATAAACAGCCGTTCTACCCCGGACTTGAAAATTATCCGTGGCCGTCCGACCTGATTTTCGACACGGTGGAGCTCCAAGAGGCGGCGCCGTTTGCTATGGATAAAGCAACGGCGAAGTCCTTCTATTTCCTGCTCCACCCTGCGATCGGTCACCTGGTGCCCTTCATTCGGCGCCAGATACATGTTGAGGCGAATTCGAAGGCCGTCCAGCGGGCCTTATTTTCGAAAGCGCTCCCAATCTTTGTGCGTGTTGATAAGTTTTGTTTGTAACATGTTCCCTGACTCTTTTCAGGAAACCTACTACGTAAACCACCAGCGTACCGGCCGCTCTCAGCTACTAGGTGGTGTTGTACACCGCCTGTGCGAGTTGGCTGCTCCGTTGGGTGGCTCCTTGGCGCCCCGTGTGCGCAGTTTGTTGCAACCCGGCCGTTTTGACAAGGTGCGTAACAAAACTTTCATTTATAACGTGTCGTGCTTAAAGTCCTCGAAATCGAGAGGTTGTTGACCTGTTTTATCAGAGTCCGGATGTTCTTCGGGTGAAGGGTTTTCATCCATCCCTTCTTCAGTATTAGGGAACTCCTCATCTCCTGGTTGAGGGTCTCTGCGAGAGAGTCCATCTGGAGGAAATGTGGCGCCTGCAACATGTTTCAACTTAAAATGGAACATTAATATTTGTTCGATCCAGCGGTTGATGGTTGCATTCGGTCCCATCCCTGGATTTGCCAGCATGCCTTTAAGATACAAGGCATCTGTTTCAACTACTAGGTGTCTGCAACCTAGCAGCCAATATTGCAGAGCTTCTAGGGCTCTTTTTAACCCATACAACTCGCGTTTTGGTTGCGAGAATCTAGCTTCTCGCTCATTCAGCCCTATCGACATGAACTTCGCATAGTATCTCTTTTTAACCTCTATCGGGTCATGCTGATATACTTGAGCACCCACAGCTTTGTATGAAGTGTCAACAGCCAATACAATGTCGGAATCCCAGTCGTAGTTTAAAGGCTTTAAGTTTCCAGCAGCCGCCATCTCATCTTTTATCAGCTGAAATGACTTCTGCTGTTCAGGACCCCATTCCCATTCGATATCTTTCCTGAGTAGCCTTTGCAAGGGCTCTGCTACATCTCGAAAGTCCTTTATGAACATTCGACTGACGCCCACAGTACCGAGGAACTGCCTCACTTCTGTGGCGTCTTTCAGGTCTGGCCATCTCTGAATCACCCCAACCCTATCGGTATCCGGTTTCCTGCCTTCATAGGAACATATATGCCCTACAACTGCAAATTCATCTGCGCAAGCTATGCTTTTGAGTCCTGAAAGAGTCCCACCGCAATATTTTACGCGTTGAACAACTCGATTCAGGTTCTGGAAATGTTCCCAGATGAACCTTCGAATCCCTTTATTCTCTGGGATGGTTTCATAGGTACCATCTTTATCTTGGTATCGTGTCCCTGGCCCACGTATTGGAATATCATCAATGTAAGGAATGGTCACATGGGGAATTTCTTCGCGCAAAATATAGGTAACGTCATCGTGAAAAATAGGGACAGAGTTTGTCCATCCCTGAGGTAATTTCACGATCCTAAGAGCGCCGAACGGAGTCTGAAACGTGGTAAAGTCTCTAGAACCTTCCGCTATATCCCTGTGATCATATCCTGAGTACAAATCCAAACATCCTCCACATGCCCTTCCTGCGAAGTGGTTGGCCAATTCTTCCGTTGCAGGTGGCACTCCTGAGTGCGCGATGGTTACAGCATTCAGTGGTTCTAGCGAATGAACCAATCTGATGCTCTTGCCATCTTTCTTTACTACACCGAAGAACTTGCTACGGTAAGATGCGTTTGACGGTTCGTAGACCCCTGCGTCAATCTTTTTCTTGATTAACTTGCAAGTTTCTTCGAGCTGCCCTCGAGGGATAGGAATACTCCTTTCTACCCATACTTCATGCTCAACGACTGGTATTTCAATCGGAGGGAAGAAGTCGTGGCGGAAACTCCCCCTTTCTTCATCTGTCCATGCGAACGCTGCTTCCTGAACCATATAAAATTCATGGAGCAACTTTCGTTCTTCAGGCCACAGAAATTCACCCTTATGTAGTTTATCTACTAATATCTTCCGTTCTTCGGAGTACTTGCCCGTGGGGCAAAATTCTCTTGGGTTGGGTGAGAGACCGGGCATATCCTTTAATGGATCTCCCTTTATTTCCCTCTTGATATGGTATTTCTCAGGTAGCTCAGTGTATACTGGTCTAACTTTGAGTCCTACAGGCTTATACTTCTTTCCTGCGAATACAGAAGCCATTTTCGTCTGCTGCTTACTTAAAGCTTTAAGTCGTCTTTTCGACTTGGGCTGGCAATCTTCAGCCGATTGGCACATAACACACCTAGAAGTGTGTTCCGCCTCTCGAACAACATCATCCCCTGACTGCTTCCTTGGGAGGTCAGTTTCTGGACCTTGCTCGGTGTTTGGCCGTTCTTCACGGCTCCAAGTAAATACATCGTATTTCTTGCCGTCAGGATGTTTCGTTTTCGGGCCTTCAACGAATTCCTGGAACAGACTACTGGCTACTTTGTCTTTCTTCATGGCCGTTGAGTCCTTAGAAGCACTGACATAGGCCTTTTGTAGTTCTGTTGAGGAGAATTGTTTCCCCTTGGGTCGAAGATACCCTTGGATCTCAACCTCATTATTCTCATCCAAACCGAACATTAACACCATTTCTTCTCCTTCATGCCCTTGCATCAATTCCTCGAAGATGGGCGAAAACCCTCGGTCTGACCCGTCGAGTCAGCAGTCTTATTTGGTCGAATATTTTCTTCGTCCTCCACAGTTTCAACCGTAGCACGTCTGTGCTTAGGTGGTTCCTTTTTATTGCCTCGCGCCTGAGTCGGCATTGAACAACGCTTCCCAGTGTTCGGATCGCGCAAGGTCAATATCTGAGAGCCATCTTGATTGTTCTGGACGCCGCTCTCCGTTAATACTTCAAAGGGCCTGCCCAATAAAATATCATATGCTGGTCCATTTATTATATGTACCTGCAAATACACGGTAATGTCTCCGAATTTAAACGAGACATTTCGAGCCAACCCCACCGACTTTTCTAATGAACCGTTCGCACTCTGCATGTATATTTGAACATCAGGATTCCAGTTCAACCCTAATTCCTTTGCCTTGGCATAAGACATCGAAACTATTTGTGAACCTGAGTCTAATACCGACTCTATGGTTCCTGATTTATGCACAATTGGGTATATAACCCGTAAAGACGCCGAGTCCCTTGCAACTAACACCTGTTTAGGTGTCTCATCTGAAGCTAAAGTTTCAAGATACTGTGTGTAGACGTCTGGAACGATCACCGAGCCGATGGCAAATCCATCTTGTGGTGTTGATACAACAAATACATGTTCTACCGGAGGAAGGTCTTCCGCCCTGAGTGCGTCGTACCTGAGGGTCAGATCATCCTCAAATTTGAAGGGTAATAACGGGTCCTCATACATGAGAGCCGTCTCCTTCTTTTTGAGAGGGATCCTCACTTTCGTGATCTCCTTCTTAAATTCCTCCCTAACTGGAGGCGATACCCCGAGTATCTCTTCGCCTCGTAAGGTAATTTCACCCTCTAGGAGCTTCTTAACCACCCTACGGACTAATCCCTCCTTTTGTACCGGTGCTCTGACTTGATACAATTTTTCTTCGGCCTTTTCGGGCTGAGGCTGACTTAAAGCTTTAAGTGGTTCTTTCCGCGGAACGGTTATTACCACTTCAGGGACCCTTCTATAAGGGAGGGTAGGTTCTTTAGGTGCCGCAGCATCTTCCTGATCCTTGTAGACCTCCGCTATTCTGAGCCTCCTTCGCTTCGTCTCCTCAGGGAAATCCCTTTCTATCCTATCAATTTCCGTCTCGCCATCCTCACTATTTCCTCTGGTTGCTTTCGTACGCCAGTTTCTGCTGGTGTCCGATGGTGTTTCAGCTTCTATACGGCCCTCAGGGGGTTTGGCTGGTCCAGACCGTCTGGTCTTTACCCCCATCCCTGAACCCTCTAAAAATTTGAGTTTGAACCGCCTTGTTTCGCATTGGATCTAGTATAAGCGAACTGGTCCGCCATATTATCACCATTACTAGCTGTTAAACCTCGCAACAACAGAGCTTGAAGTGCGTTTGCCAAGTCATTGACAGGTGGTTGAGTCTGCGGTTGAACATTCTGTGCTACCGATGCGGTAAACGTTGGGTGAACGGGTTTTTGTTCTACACGCTGGTAGGTATTAACCTCTTTAGCCTGGGCTAATTTAACCTTGAGCGTGCGTATCTCGTCCATCGCAGTCTCCAACACATCGATAGGCCTCTCACCAGGACCTGGAATCTCTTCACGAGAGTACCAGTTCTGGCTAACGGATTTGTTCCGCCAGTATGCCTCAACTCGATCCTTGCGTGGTCCATCGCCTTTAGGAATCCAGTTCCCATCGCCGAGCTTCAACTTGCCACTCTCAACCGATATCCATCCCTTCATTATGTGTTCCTCTTTTACAGGACACCCTCTAGCATAATGACCTGTCCCGTCGCAATAATAGCACTCTTGGCTGTTATCCGTTCGGTCTCTAGTCATTGTGTAGTAATCATCCTGGCTCGGCCGACTAGGCATTGAGCTAGGTTTGGATTGTTCCTTATGAGGAGGTTCATCTCTTTCTCTTACAGGCGGTGGGTTTCTGAGAACTTGCTGAAGGGTTTTCATCATCTCAGATTGAACAGATTGACTGTCTTTCTGCATGAGCATAACCACATCCTTCAAATATGCCACCGATCCCGCAATATCTTCGAGTTCCTCTGAACGTTCCTTTTTCATCACACTAAAGTCTCTCAAGTGTGAGGTGCTACCAACCCCATGGGTTAGAGCCTCTGAACCTTGCTGACCTTCAGCCATAGCCTCAGCCATGTCTATCAGGTTGGCAATTTCAATTGGGTCCTCTTTCCTTCCATCCGCAATGGCCACCAAAGGTACCAGTGCAGGGTTATTTGAAGCCATCTGCCGCTTCAAAATATTTTGACTACTAATAGTCATGTTCAACGTAGTTGAGAAGGATGAATCCAGGGTCTCCAGATACCGTCTACAGGCCTCTGCATTCGTGATTATGGCCTTTCCAGCTAAAAGCTTTTTGACTAAGGTCCCATATTCAAGACTAAACCTCTTCAACAACCCTTCGTCGTACACTCGGATGCCCTTATACTGTCTGCACAGCCGATCTAGAGCCTCTAGTGACCCAACTTTGGTCGATTTTACTTCTGGATATATCTTGTAAATATCCTCTACAAACTTGTCGTAGGTTGAACCGTCCGTGTAGGATTTCATAGCCCTCCAGAGTTCCTTCTTCGATACCGAGAGGTAGTCTGTAAGTCTTTTCTTCCTATCCCCGTCGGTGGTGATTCCTGCGAGTGCGAAGATCTGGTTCGCGTGATCCACGAACTTCATCAAATCATCGGCACTCTCGGTCTCGAATTTTGGTGCATTGTTGTCCCATGCCCATGGCATTTTAAACGGGGTAGTACGTTGACCATTCCTATTCCCATTATTATTGCCGTTGCCATTGTTTCCGCCGGCATTATCACCGCCCTGATCAGCCATGATTATTTCTTGTACTGGTTCTTGTTCTGGACTACGGGGAGATTCAGGTAACTGAACGTCCTCTGGTAATATAAGTCCTGAAGTCTCAATGGGTTCTGGAGATGGGCTAATTGCTCTAGCTTTCCCCTTGCCTGACTGAGTGTCTTTGTGCGCTTTTGAACGTGACTGAGTAGAAGCTTTAACTTCTTTCCTAGCTACGTCCGCTGGTGAAGGCTTGTTGATCCTTCTTTTAGACGGAAGAGGTTGTAGATTTACTGACGTAGATCCACCGGCCTGTTTCCTTTGTGATCGTCGTGGTTCAACGACTACTGGAGCACCTAATGTAGCGTACTCCTCTACTTCCCGAGAATCTGAACTCTCTCTTGGAGGCAGGATGACTGCTTGATGTCACTTCTCAAGATATAATCCTGAGGTATAACTTCTAGAATAATTCCAGAAGCAAAAGTCCAATATTGTGTCCTTGAGGACGGTAGATTTTAAGCTTTATGGAACACTGGTTGAAGATTTCAACTATGAACCCCTCGCGGTGGGCTCCAGATGATACGCCGCGGATCGGGACCGACCAGGGGGAAATGAGCTGGATACTGGGTCTCGATGTATGGCTAAACCACACACTAAACACACTCCAAATCAAACACCTAATCACCTCTCCGCTTGTATATGCGTTCGTGGGGTTCCAACCGAAGTATTACGGCTGTTGCAATAGCTGAAAACTAGGTTTCGACTTAAAGCTTTAAGTCGGCCGTTTGGTTTCTCGGACCTATTGGGCGCTGATGCGACCTTTATAGTTCTTAGAAGAGTTGTGGTTTTCAAAAAGGTTTGTGGTGATGGACACCGGGTGGTTGTGTGGTGAACTAAACTTGGTTCGACGCTGGGTTTGAACTGTAACCGAAGGTTGACAAGTTCCGCTGTAATATTCGCTGACGCTGACGCTGAGACACTAAAACGCTGACGCTGACGCTGACGCTGACGCTGACGCTGACCCTAAACGCTGACGCTGACGCTGACCCTAAACGCTGACGCTGACGCTGCACAACAAATATAATCCAATCCCAATATATTGGTAGACACCAAAGTATCTAAAGACACTCAAATGTACACCGAATGGATTCCGTGAGACTTCCCGGACGGAGGCACGCGTTATGCTGTGCTCCTAACAAGAAGGGTACGGTCCACTGGCTTCCACCTAAGCTCTACCTCTACTTATATACTAAATCCTACATACCAAATACTACAAAACATGGAAACTCGAAACAGTAATGTACATAATGGTCCAAACGTTGAGTCCGTGAAGGTACGGACTCCTACTGAATACAATCTACTAATTTACATACGAATCTTGACTTGAAAAGGAGAATAATCTGCATGGATGTTGGTACAATTAAAATAAATAATATATGTCCGCTTCTGGCGTGTCCAAATAATATTCCAGCCTCGTCATGTCGTCCCAATTCGGTGTGTGTGACTCCTGGTGAATCAGCCTCGAGTCATTCGAGTCAATTCGAGTCATTCGTGAATAGCCATGTGAGTCTGTTCGAGTCAAGACTATTAATAGCTTCTTGGCATCACGATTTTGGTTTAGCCGGCGGCAAGACCTTGCTGCCGCTACTGCTCCCTTTGAGGTGCTGTTCCTGGCTATGCCGTCGGACCTTTCCGGTTCTCGGATCTTCGGCTTGATTGACAGGAAATGCCAACTCTACCGTAGACAAATGTTCTAGTCAACATAGGTTGCCCCTGCAAAGCTCCCATTCCTCAACCCTGGTCACGGATGGATAGTATTTCCTCCTGTCCTTGATTAGAGTGAACGCCCAACTCCTACGAACCCTGAGGGTTTGTTAAAAGAGAAGGTTTGACTTAAAGCTTTAAGTATGATTTTGACTTTCCGGCCAGTATTGACCTTCCGGTGAGTTCACACCTTAAAGCTTATAGTATATACGCTGCTGTCTCCTAGCTAGCTGCCCGGACTGACACTAGCCCCCTGCTGAGTGATTTATATAGCCGATTACAATACAGCTAGTGGCACTGAATGAGCAAAAATCGCAAATTCCGCGCTTGGCCCAATTGCTGGCTTATCAACGCCTTCGAGACTGTCTTGTATTCTTCAGGGTCCCACGCGGCCCAATCTCCGCCCCCGACCTTCGTCCCGGCATTCACGCTATAATAACAGCCCACACACATTTAGTCGGCGACAACACAAGACAAAGAAAACCCACCTTGTGATGTCGAAGCTCCCGTCGTCTTTGACGCGTCCCGCGAACAGGTTGATGTCGTATCCGGTGTACTCGCGCAGTCCCGCTAGCAGCGGCGTCACGATCGCTGTGAAATTTTCGCGCGCCCTGCAAGGTACAAGGTGAGAGGAGTCAGCATAGATACTCATTTAATTTACGACCGCCGACTTACTCTTCCTGCCCCTCGGTACTGAAGCTCGGTAACCCCTCGCCGCTCTCCTCATAGGTCGCCATGTCCTCCGCGTGCGCGTCATCGCACTTGGTCTTGATCATCTCCTGCACGTCTTGTGGCTCAGACTCAAGCATCTCTTTCGCGATCCTGCACCGTAAGGCGAGTCGGTGCGCCTTGTCCACGCTGTCCGCCAGTCTGCTGAACTTTTCTTCAACCGCGTCTTTATAGTCACGATGGCGCATGTAGAATTGGAAGTCCGCAAGCCGCTTTGGCGGTGCCTCATCCTGGTGGCGGCGCAGTCGCGCAAGGTGTTCGAAGTACGGGTTTGCATGAATCCCCATAGCGCTGGGCCTCTGGCGACTGAACCAGCGCTTGATTTTCTGTATCACGATGTTTTTTATTTAATATACACGCCCGCCCAAGAATAAAAGGAAATCCTCACCGCACTGGTCTCCTGCATAACCGCCGCCTTCTTGTCCTCCTCCTCTGGGCTAAGGTTGAGCCCTAGAGCCTCAAACGCGGCTTCAGCGTCTGCCGGCACCTCCTCAACGGCGTCTTTGTCGCGCGGCTCAGGATCCTCGCCGATGGGAAGTTTCCAAGGAAATTCTTGCCAGTAGTCATGGAATAGCGTCGGCCAGAAGACGTTGGTACCGCTTTTCCTCCGTTCCGACTTGCTTTTATTTTTTTTGGACGCCTCGACGTATTGAGGTAGGCGAGTTTGCAGGAATTTCAGACGTCCTGCGCTGAGGTCGGTGGTGTTACCCCGCTTTTTGAGGTCGGCTGGGTTTTTTCTTTTGGTCATGAAGAGTTAAGCTGTTCGCCGTGCCACTGCAAAATTGTTTGTTTGCCCTCGCGTCTTCGGTTCCATTTCGGGATTAGGCGTTTAGGCGTTTAGGCGTTCAGATGTCGTTGGCGTCTAGGCTTTACCGCACAGCAAATTATGTACAAGAAATTGAATTTGTACAAGGCAATGAACTAAGATACATGAGGAACTATTAACTGTAGCAGTCCAAGAGATACGAGACGATACGACCAGACAGCAAGCCAGACAACAACACGGCAACGAGACGATAGCGATACAACAAGATAGCAGCAAGAGTAAGGTATGAAGACCAAGACAATAGAGAGAGTAGGAGTAGTAGGAGTGGCGGTAGGATCGCAATGTAAGCAAGACAGCGAGCGGAAGATTATACAAAGGTGGCATCTATGGACAACGACGAGGCCGAGGGCGGGTAAACTGGTATGAGGTCCAAGAAGGAAGTAACAAGAAAAAAAACGCGCCCAAGGCTCACGAACTGCCGTCGCCGGCGAAAGGGGTCCCGCGCATCCACGCCTCAAGTTTCGCCACATTCGACGACATCAAGATTTTTGAGTCACCCTGGACCCCCAGCTGTCGCGCCGCTGCCCTCGCCGCCGCGTACGTCTGATAAAAGACTCCAACGCCCCGCACGGCGTACTGCCAGACGGGCTCTTCCTCTGCGTCCGCGACGGGTGCCACGGCGAGGGGCGGCGCAGCCTCGGGTGTGGCGGCGGGAGCGGGAGTGAGGAGGGTGGAGTGGACCGCCCCCGCGCGCGGAGTTGCGTCCCCGGCAACGGGGGGGGGGAAGAGGAACGGCGGCGGCGGCGGCGGCGTCAGCAGCCGCAGCAGCAGCACGGACAACATCCGCCTCCCGAGCGGCAGCCTCCGCACGGGCTCGCACCACTTCAGCTTGGGCACGAGTAGCGACGGCAACGGCCTCCGCGTAGGTGGCCGCCGCAGCCTGCAGATTCGCGGCGCGAGCGGCGCCGGTGGGCGTAAGGTGAAGGCGGGTGCTGGGGGTGAGGTGGGGGCGCGGAGGAACATTGAGATGCAACCCCGGCGGCGGCGACGGCGAGCTTAATTCAGGCGACGCGGCCTCCTCTCTTTTTCGGGGATGGATCGTCGACGAGGATGAGGTCGCGGACGAGGTCGAAGAATTGAACGGCGATGGCGCAGGGATGGGCGCGGTCGAGGTGGAGGCGACGGGAGCCGCCGGGGCAGGAGGAGCGGGGGGAGCAACATAGTGTTGGACGGGCGGGAGGTAGTTGGGCGCGACAAGGGTGCACGCCGGCGAGGTCGGGTGAGTCTGGGTGGGGCGGTTGAGGCTGAAGTTGCGCTGCTCGAAGACAGGGCATCCATTTTGGTGTTCCGCCGCGCACATGCCGGCCCACCAAGTCTGTAGGTCGGCGATGGTTTTGAAGGATTTTTGGCGCGAATCGGTGAATCCGTCCGTCAGCTCACGGGCGATCCAGCTGCAAGCGACACCAGTCAATGTGGAGAACGCGCAATAATCGAGAAAGAAGCTTACGAGTTGGTGTATGTCCCGCGGACCCTCCCTCGCCAGACGCCGTAGTACGCGCACGCGGAGGCTTGGTCATGCGCGTGGGTCGACTCATGGCCGGGAGAGGGGTAGAAAGGTGGGATGCAGACCATCTCGTGGAAGGATGGGGAGTGGAAGGACGGATAGAGCGACTGGCAAAAAGTTGGGTGGTGAGGGAAGAGAAAGAAGGGTATGCGCTGGCAAACTGACCTGCCATTATAATAAATCAGCCCAAGGGCAGTGGCGCATCGCACGACTGGATTATTTAGGTAAATTGTTGTTCTGCACGGAAGGGCGAAGGGTTGAGAGGGCCACACCTAGGGCGCGGCTGACGGTCTAGGGCGCGCCACACGACACCTTCCATGCCAGCGCGTTTGCTTGAGCTTAGCATTCCCTCTCGTCCCCGCGCCAAAACACAACCTCCATGTCGACCCCCAAAGCCGATCTTCAGCGTGGCGAGCGGTATGTGTGAGTGGTGTGAAGGGAAGATGACCGTTTCCTTATTGAGAACTACTCCTTTAGTAGCTTCCATGCTTACGCCCACAACCCCGGCTGCCAGTACACGTACACTGTCGAACGACAATGCCCTTTCACCGATGGCGAAGCAGTCGAGGGAATCCACGCCAATCTGCGCCGGTGCGGGTCGATGAAAATGGGACTCACGGCACGTCGAATGGATGTGCTCGACGCCTTGCCTCGCCACCGTTTTTTGCCTCTGCGTGTGCGTCTTCTCCAGACGCTCCCACACGGGCTCGCACTGACCCTCTCCTTCTCAGGCCAAACTTTGACTCGAAACTCCAACACGAAACTCCGACACGGCGGATCGTAGTCGTACATCGCTTTTGTTCTTGTATTGCGCGTAGAACAATAATTTCTTGGTCGAAAATGCATATTCAGGGATGGCCGACTCGTACAATACTCATCCTAAGTACTACTTTTTTGAGAACGCATCAGAGTAATCGCAGACGCGGGGCGCGACAACGTCCAAATCAATACCGCCGCCGACGTCAGGCACGGCGGGTTCCTCGTCGTCCTCGTCGTCTGCATATCGAGTGGCTGCACCGCCGTAGCGGCGTTGGAGATATGCATGAATCCCATGCCTGTCTATATGCGCGCGCTTGCGCACTTTGCGTTGCTTGAGCGCTAATTCCTGGCGGTGTCTGGATTAATGAGCATGCTGAGGGACGATAGAGTGTAGTGACCCACTCAGCGCGGTAACGCGCGCTCGCCTGGCGAGCTTTCTCCTTAGCAGTTTCTTGCTCCTCGGCAGGCTGAGTTTTGAGAAAGGTGCGACGCTTGGCCGCTCGAATGCGTCCGGACTCCAGAACTTCGGCTCGGTGCCTGCGGTGGTTGCTGCGGGTTAGTCGAAAGGCCCCAAGACCGAATGGAACACGCACGTCTCGCGATATTTGGCGGAAGCTGCTGCTCGTGCGTGCAAACGTGCTCTCTCTTTTGTAGTGCGGCGTCTCGGTTTCGCTGTTTTCGCCATACTGGTGGGAGATATTGTGGGTGGGCATTCAGGCAAAACTGCGCCAACTTACCCCGGAGGTGCCGAGACAGTGGGTTGTGGTGAGGCCGTGAGTTGCGCAATGGTGGTGGAGGCGGGCAGATCAGGCATGGGAATCGAGAAGAAAGTGCTAAGATTTGAGAGTTAACTCGACCGACCACCGAGTTGTGCGCTCAGACACACCTAAAAATTGTCGCAAAAAACAGACGTCATCCGAATTCCATTGCAACGAAAACTACCGACTCAGAAATAGTGCAGAGTTGCGGAGGACTGAGATAAAATAATCAGATAGTGGTAAGTGCATGATAACGGTAGTGGTGATTGCGTGATGCAAAACTCACCTCGCCATATACTCTGCCCCACTTTCGGTCGCAGCGCAGTTTCGTGTAATATCAACGAGAGGGAGGTCGGGGGCGTTCCGCGGCGCATTTCACAGGCCCGGGAGGTGCAGTTACGGTCCAAGGGAGGGTGTTTTTCGATGATCCGTCTGGCTGACTGATATAGCGCGGCTAAAATCAGCGCTGGATCCAAAGGGCTTAGCGGTATGAACCAACCCTTCGAATTCCTCCCAGACCCACAATTGGGCGACGCTGGAGCTTGCCGGGGTCGGAGGGTCGCGCAGCATCCAAGGTAGTCGAAGTATGTTTTCGGGCTGTTGCTGATGTTTGAGCGTGCTCCTGGGACCTTGTCCACGAGACCACTTGACGGAGAGGCGTTCCGGGATGCAGGGGAAGGTATATGCGTCATTTGGTAAGTCCACTGAGATCCGCAAAGAGTCGCAATGGTCAGATTACAGAGATAGGGGTTAGAACGATTAATGTTCGCACCTCGCATTAACATTCAGTTGGGCCTGGGGTGTACATGTCGGCTCGCCTTTGGACTTTCCGAGGGCGACCTCACCTAATGAACCTTCCAGGATGCTGGCATTACCTCTCAGCATCGTGCCGTGTGCAAAAGTAACGCAGTGAGGAACTAACCTAGATGCTATAGGTGCTATAGATGCTAACGATAGCTCCCTGTGCCTCGGACGAACCGTCGAAATCGAACGAAGGCTGAATGACTCTGAACGTTCCCTTGTTACGATGCTTCATGACCCAAGCGCCTCCAGAACGAGTCCATCGAACTCTAAAGAGTTAAGGACGTAATGAGGACGAGGACCCAACGCCACCGCGTTGGGGGTTGTTGGTAGAGCGAAGCAGCGAGCTGTTGACGCGCCGTTGTGTATCAATGTCGCGAGCAGAGGCCTTCAAGAAAAGGAAACGCGTGGGAACCGGACCGACGCATCCAGATGTTAGTTCCCACTCGGTGTCTTTCTCATTGGCCGAAATAGCCGGCATCACGGTGGAGACGCCTATCTCCACTCATGTCCATCGCGTCTCTCACGACAACCGACGATCTTACGCCCAAGAAATTTTCGTCGAGCCACCTTCACCGGTCAAACGCGCCCGTCTTGGTCAAGCGCACCAGGATGTAGGCACAAACACCGGCCTTCAGAATCACGTCGACGCAACTTTGGGCGCGTCAGACTCCGAACGATACGACATAGATTTTGACCTTGACGACGCGCCTCCTCCTCCACCGCCCCTACCACAGAAGGTCCCCAAGGTCGTGAAACCCTCGGTGAGACGCATCTTTTGACTCCTTTTTTGGCCCTTTTTTTCTCTTTTTTCCCCCCTTTTTTGCGGCGAGGGTGCGAGCCCGGGCTACTCCAACTTGACCTCGCCTAGTCAGCTCAGAATATGACATCCGCTCTTTTAGAATACTTTGATTCTTGACTCAATTTCAATCAAAGGTCAGACTGACTGACCCGCGAAACAGGATCCCGTCCTCCATCGCTTCCGCAGCCTCCGCGATGGGTACTTACGCAACATGCTGCGGCGATATGGCCTCCGCACCGCAACAACTGAGGTCTGTCGTGGCTGTAGGGAACGCAAGGCCGCCCCATACCGATGTCGGAACTGTTTTGGCGACGAGATGCTGTGCGATCTCTGCATGGTCGGACGGCACATCGAAAATCCACTTCACCGTGTTGAGGTGTGTTCGCTCGGGTCTCTGCCGTACCTCGCGACATTTACTAAGATTTTCACGCAGTTTTGGAATGGGATGTATTTCGAGGCGTCTTCCTTGAAAGCTCTCGGCCTTCGCGTTCAGCTCGGCCATCGCCCTCACGAACGCTGCCCGCAGCCCCACCAATTGCACGAGAATTTCGTCGTGATTCACATGAATGGGATCCACAACGTCACTGTCGATGCCTGCAACTGCGGCGAAAATCGACTACTCGCTGGGCCACCAGAAGACCAGCTTTTGCGCGCAGGGTGGTTCCCGGCGACGGACGATCGCCCTCGGACGTGCGCCACGTTCGAGGTTCTCGACGTATTCCTGGTCTCAACGCATCAGGCGAAGACCACGATGTACGATTTTTACGCCATGCTCGAGAAGATAACGAACAACGCGGGAAGAAAACCACCGTATCGCTACCATGCGTGGTTGAGGATGTGCCGCGAGTACTCCCACCTTCTTCAACTTCTGCGCGCCGGGCGCGCGCACGACGCGGAGGGTGTGGCGGCAACAAAGCAGGGCGAGCTCGCCGTTCTGTGCCCCTGTTGTCCTCATCCGGGCATCAATATTCCCGCGAACTTTCATGAAGCTCCTCCAGAACACAGGTGAGTTTACGCCGTTCGATTTCTTGACTCTTTCCTGGCGATGGCTGACTACCTGCTCTAGGTTCTTATATATCCTGTTCCTCGCAATGGACGCGTGCTTCCGCCTGAAGCGGCGACTAGTCTCTAGCGAGCTGAAGGACCCTACGCTCGGCGCTGGCTGGGCTTACATGGTGGAGAACCGACCATATCGCGAGTACCTCTTGACGGTGACCGACCAGAAGGAGGTGGGAGCGTTTACCTCTATCTCATTTTGTAGACTGCACGGTTTTGACATCGCTTATTTTCAGATGAGCACCTGCAGCAGTTTGGCCGCGCTCGACTACGCGAACACGAAATTCTCGCGGGGGTATAGCGCCACGGGGGTTGGAATGGGTGTGTGCGCGCGGCATGAATTTGTGCAGGCGAACGGGGTTGGGGACTTGCAGAAAGGAGAGAGGTGGGTTTCCTTTTGATTTTACAAACGAAGGCCGTGTCGCTGACGATGCTTGACAGGTACGCCAATATGGATTGGATTTTCGCATGTATACTTGCGCACAAGGACCCTCGCCTGCTCAAGATCATCTCCTACGACATCGTATGTCAGTGGTGGAAGAATCTGCGGGACCGCTTGAAGGCCCTGCCTCCGCGCGTCCGACTCATACTCGTGATGGCAGTCTTCCGGTTTGTAATACCGAAGATGCACATTCACTCGCATACACTGGCGTGCCAGATGTTCTTCTCTCTCAACCTCGTCCCAGGCAGCGCGCAAACCGACGGCGAGGGCATCGAGCGGCCGTGGGCTCACATCGGCGGCGTCGCATCGAGTACTCGTGAAATGGGACCCGGCTCGAGGGAGGACGTACTCAATTCTCATTGGGGTTTCTGGAACTGGCAGAAGCTATTGGGGCTTGGTGAATTCAGCAGTTACAATGGCGATGCGACGCTCAGCTGATCAACGGCGACAGGTGAACGACTGAGAACACGACTTGACCGAGCGAGGGAGGAATATTCGACACAACTCGCGGCATTCACCGAGTTCTCCGTGCAGCAGGTGGACCGCGTTGACGAATGGCGGACGATGGTGGAGACGTTCGAGGAGGACAACGGAAAACCGAATCCTTACGCCATTACAACGAAAGGTATGCAACGGTGTTTCAGCGAGAGTATCATCTAACCCTTCTTTGGCTTCGGTGCAGCGCTGACCGAACGCGATGTGTTGCTGCGACTCGAAGAGGATGACGCGAAGCGCACCCAGAGTGGCGTCCCTTCGATCCACTCGGTCAGCCCGACGTCGTTCATCGCTGCGGGCTTGGAGGTAGAGGACGAGCAGTACGTGAATCAATCATTTCTTCTGGTTTATGCAAAGGCTGACATGACGGTCTGTCAGGCGTCGCATACGTGCCCAAGTCGAGCTGAAGAAAGCCCAGACCACAGCGCAGAAGATCGACGTTGTACTGCTGCGGCGGAAACTCGGCCAGATGACGAGGCGTTTTCGTACACTGCAGGCGACGTATACACCGGCAGCGATCGTAGCCCTGGGCCAACGTGTCGACGTTCCCGAGGACGAGCCGCCGGAGGCTGAGCCGTTGTTCCTCCCGTCGGCGCTACCAGAGGGGCAGCGGCAGGACGAGCCTCTTCGGGGGCTCGCGGTGATCGAGCAGGACCTCCGCGATGCTCAGTGCGCGTCAAGCCTGGTGCGACTCCGGAACCAGCTGCACATGAAATCGCGGCTCGTCACCTACAAGCGAATCCAGTCGAGGAATCAAGGTGCAAATACGCGCTCGCGCACGATCGTCGAAAGAAACGAGATGAAGATTAGGCTCCACTCCGAGAAGTACCAAATGGCGTGGGACGCGTTGTGCCGTTTGGAAGGCGGGGATCCGGGGAAGGTCGGGCGGAGGAAGTTGCGCAAAGAGGATATCCGCTGCATGGAGGATGCGGAGGAGTTGCGGCGTGGGGCGGCGAAGCGTCAGGTGCAGGCGGACAGACGGAGGGCGCGCGAGGATACTCTTAGGGAGGACGGCCTGTTGCCACCGCTGACTGGGGAGGAGCTCGTCGCGCGAGGAGGGGAGAATGTAAGGGAAGTGTCTTGGATTTGGACGGCGAGTGCCACGTCGACAACAGAGGCCGAGTTAGAAGAAGGTGCGCCATTGGTTGTCTCATTTTAACCGCAATGTACTGACTCTATGTCGCTTTTCGTAGCGTTAAGGATCGAATGGTGCAAGGCGTATGCACGTGTCCGGCAATGGAAGGAGGAAGTGATGCTTGTCGAGGAGGAGGCGCGGCGTGCGCCCGTGTTTCTAGAACACCGAGCGAAGGAGTGGGAGAGGCGGGTGAAGGAAGTGCGAGTAGGAGAGATTCCGGAAGACCAGGCAGAGGGTGCGATCGCGTATGGGCTGAAACAGGCCGTCATGTACCGCGATATCGCGGCGCAGATTGGGGTGTCGATGACGGAGGTGAGAAGGGGCAGAGGGAAGCGGCGGATGAAGGCTGTGGAGGAGGCGGACTATGACGAGGAAGATGAAATCGGCGTGAATGCGGATGAGGATGAGCTGGAGGATCTGCGTGGGGGGGCGTCGGACGACGATTTTGTTCTCGGAGGTGGGGAGGATGACGATTGAAAAACGGGCGAGCACGTCGTCGGCGTCGTCCCCCCCGCCCCGCCCACACCCGCCTCGATGGCGCCTACCCCGCCCACAACCCGCGTCGCTGCCCGCCCCCTAACCGCGCCCACAATCCGCGTCGCTGCCCGCCTCGACGGCGCTAGCCCCGCCCACACCCACCTCGACGGCGCCTACCCCGCCCACAACCCGCGTCGCTGCCCGCCCCCTAACAGTGCCCACAATCCGCGTCGCTGCCCGCCTCGACGGCGCTAGCCCCGCCCACACCTACCTCGACGGCGCTAAGCCTGCCCACACCCGCCCCGACGGCGCCCACCCCGACCACAATCCGCGTCGCTGCCCGCCTCGACGGCGCTAGCCCCGCCCACACCCACCTCGACGGCGCTAAGCCCGCCCACACCCGTTTCGATGGCGCCCACCCGCCCACAACCCGCGTCGCTGCCCGCCTCGACGGTGCCCACCTCGCCCACAACCGCGGCGCGCTCCCAAACGCGTCAGCTTCGTCCACCCGCCCGCGTTGTCAACCCTGCCCACACACACGGCGCGCTCCCAAACGCATCCCCCTGCGCGGCCCTACCTCGACCCAGCCCACACCCGCGTCGCTGCCCGCCTCGACGGCGCCCACCCCGCCCACAACCCGCCCACGCCCGCGTCGACAGCGCTAAGCCCCGCCCACAACCGCGGCGCGCTCGCAAACGTGTTGGCGTCGTTCACCCGCGTCGTCAACCACGCCCACACATGCGTCGCCACCCGCGTAGTGCACTCCGCGCGCAAACACGGCGGGGGAAAGGGGGTGCGGCATTGCATCAAATTACAGGCCGGCGTATCGGGCCGGGCGGGGGATGAAATACAAGCGAAAGGAGAGAGGTCCGGCATGGAGAGAATAGTGGGGCGTAGGGAGGCGCGGTTGATCAAATGGGCGGGCGGCGGGGATTTTTGGCCGGCGGGGTATTTTCTGGTACCGGGCGGAACGTGGGAGTGTGTGCGCGGCGGGGGCAGGATCCCGCTTCTGTGGAGCCTGACTCGGTTTCGCCCTGCTGGATATGGGGCGCGCGAGCTGGATGGATTCGAGCGCGCGCAGGCCCGAATTTGGACGTTTTGCAGCGCCGCGTGGCGGGTACCGCCGCTGGGGAGGTGTGGGCGTGCGGGAGAGGTTCTGCGGGATACAGTGGACGGTGTCAGTGTGTGCGAGCGGCACAAGCGCGCGCCGCTGGGGGATTTTCGATATTCAGGATTTATTACTTTTGTCGACCGTTTTGGTAATTTTGCACGTGCTTCCTCGGCTTGCCGAATGGTGCCGTATTGCGCCGGGGCCCATGGGTGATCTCTTGAGCGGCTGGAAATATCTGGATGGGTGCCGGGAAGCCGCGCAAAGGCTTGAGAAGTAAACAGAACCCTGCGGATGCCCAAAGCGGTTTCCCCTCCGCCTTCGCAAAGCGGGGCCGGGCGGTTGCCGACCGTCTTCGCGAAACGGGTACCTGCTCAGGTGCCGTACTCGCCCGACGAACGCGCCGCTATTGCGCCGTTCTGCTTTCAACCATTCATTCGAATCTTTTCCATCCTCCGCAAGCCCAACGTCGTTACTCCGGAGAGAGAGGCCGTTTTGCTTCCCCATATTGCCTGTGTGATGGAATTTTTCGTAAGTGCTTATTTTATAGGCCTTGCGATTAATTTCATCATTTTTGCAGACCAACTGGATCAAGGAACGCTCCACTGACACACCATTTCCTCCCCTGCAACAACATCTTTTCGTTTCGTTGCGTCTGGCTATCCAGTATCTCACCCAGGATTGCCAGACTAAACGTTGGCTTAATACAATCCCAGACGTAGGCAAGGTACGAATATTTTGGCTTAAAGCTTTTAAGTCGAAATTCGTTGTTTAACTTGCTTATTCTCCAGGAACTCTTTCCAAACTCGGCTTTCAGCCTTGCCCGGACAACATATCGTCCAAGGCCTTTCGGCTCTACTGGCCTATCGAACGTTCACCCTTTGTATAATACAGAATCCAGCGAGCGCTGCATAAACTTTGAGCAGCTTATCAAGCTTCCGCCATATGTACCACCAGTACGTTAAATTTCTTTATCTCAACCTTCTGGTGTTCTGAGTTTTGAATAGATCGAGACACTGGCGCCCCTCGAAAGTAGTCCGCCCGCCCGTTCATTCAAAGAGAAGGCCGCGGTCGAGAAGACGCCTCCGACGCGTTTCTCTCGCAAGTCGCGTTCCTTTTCTGAAATTCCGCTCAATCCACCGGTTTCTGCGTCAGTTCCAATGACGCCTACACCTGCCCCCACAACACCTGTTGCTGAGACGCCAGCCACGCCATCGCTGTTCCTTCCGCCCCCTGAGCAATTGTTTTCCTCCGGGAGCGCCGATGAAGTATATTTTTCTTTCTGGGTCCGTTTTATTCGACGCTGATTTTCGTTTCAGGAATTCCCCTACAAGGCCACAATTAGAGAACTGCAGGCCGAGGACGACATTCCTCCGGAGTCGCCTATCGACTACAACATTAAGATGCCGGGACCCGATGAAGAACTCGGAACACCTCCGCCGTCGCCCACTCCAATGCCGAAGGGAAAGGGCAAAGTTACCTCAAAGATAGGGCCCCCTAAGCGCAAACGAGTCGAGGACGGCGATCAAAATGCCGATCCTCCTCGATCACTTGAACCCGCGGGTGGAAAATCCACCGCTCCGAAGGTAAGTCCCTTTTCCTTGACTTAAAGCTTTAACTGAGTCGTTTCAGGGGGCCCCTGTTTCATCACCCGAGCGACCATCAAAATGGCCGCGTCATACGATGGAGGTGGTTATTCCCCGAGACTCGGCCCTCCACACCCACGCTACTCGCTCCAGCACTGCGGCGCCCGACTCCGAGCCCAACTTGTCACCTTCGCCATCGCCTGGTCCTCGTACACGTGCGCGCACCAAAATTGCTTCAAACAAGACCCTTAAGGGGTCTAAGCTCAAGAAGAAGAAGTCCAGCAAACGCCGTTCCACCTCCCCTGGCTTCGACACCAATTTTCCGCCACCAGTCCGTCCGCACCGTGGGGAGCAGAGGGGAAAGTTGACGACCAAGACTGCCCGCGAGCCCCCACCGAATTCGTATACGAACGTTGTGGACGCTATTCGCCGCGGCATGTCCTCCCTGGTGCGTTCCCTTCATTCTTTCCCTTTCTTTCTCTCCTGACTTGTGTTTCTAGCTCGAGCTCCCGTGCCTCTCGTGTATATGTTTTAACAAGGACTGCAAGGCACGAACCACCGGTCAACGATGCGAGTCGTGCAAGTACTCCATGTGCTCACACACCCTGACCGCCGAGGACATCCACAAGCGCGTTCAAGCGCTGTCTGAATATACGGTGTTCTCGAACAACAGTAAGTCGTCCCTTTCTTATTTGTTTTCTTTACTGATTTTATTTCTTTAGATCTTATGTCCGCGATGCAGACGGTCAAGCGCGAGTCGGAGGACCTCCTCCTTCTCCAAGCTCAAGTTGCTCGACAAACTGCGCGTCTTCGCGCCGCGTCCAACTACTTCGCGATGCTCATTCGCGCCATGATTCAATTTTATGGCCGCGATAACTTCGCATTTCTTTGGAAGGTTCCGGAGCGTCACCGGGAGTTCTTCATGAACTATATTCTCCACAACACCGCCCTTCTCAAGGAAGACCACGAGTTCTCGGCCGACGAGAAGGCTGCCGTCAAGAACCGTTTTGGTTACGTCGAGGAGCCGTGGACGGAGATATTCGAGCGGGGGTTCATTGAGGAACTCAACGATTACACCGCACTCGAGCCCAATCCGACCGACCCTCTGTTCGTTGGTCCATTCAGCGCAGAGTGGGCGTCTGGTGACCACTTGAGTCTGTCCGAGGTTGCGAATGGGCGTTCTTCACTCGTTCGTGAGCCCCGTACTCCAACTCCTCCGCCTGTTGCATCGGGTTCCGGCCCCAAAATCTAACCGTCGCTTTGTCTCGAATATATACGATTTTCTCTTATCTCAATATGCTGTCAACTTGTAGTCTCTTTTTGTTTCCAATGCAATCTTTCTGATTTATGAATTCTGTGGGACTTGTGAATTTTCAAGACTTGTCGGCGAAGCCGAGCGAGGAGCTCGGCCCGATCAACGAACATAGCCACTGATCGGATTTTCGTAACCCGAGGCCGCCTACCCACGTCAATTGCACCCGACCCCGATCAATATTGATCTTCCAGGATAGGAATTGTCCGGTTGTCCAGAATAGAATAGTTGCCCGTTTGAAATTATTATCCACCCAGGCCATCTGTTTCTTATTGCACCCGTTGTATCAAACGCTTGGTGATGGAAAACGCGTGGATAGGTAGGCACTATTTAAAGCTTAAAGTCCGATTTCCCGGACTTTAGGCCTTTACTTTTCCCCACCTCTCTGGTCGTCTCCACCACTATGTCTGATACTCCGCCCCTCTTCTGGGAGGTTATCGTTGCTGGGAAAGCCATGCTCCATGACTTTACCGTGCGTTTTCATTCAATTTTCGTTGGTCACACTTAAAGCTTTAAGTCGACAGGGCTTTGAACGATGCACTGCCTGTGTCGAACACGGATTCGAGTGTGCCTTCGATGGTTGGGGAGCGTACTGCGGCGAATGCCTCATGTTTAGACGCGCCGCATGCACTTATATCAGCAAGACCCATATGCACAAAAGTTTTGACATCGTTGACGCCGTTCTTCCGTTCACCGATAGTACGTCCGCTATATTCCCCTTCGACTCTTCAACATTTCGCTGATTACGAGCCCTTCAACAGTCGACGACAAGGAGTTCCATTTAACTATCCGTGGCTTGGCCCGTCCCTTTGTCGATTATTGGTTCGATAACGCTCGCCTCGTTAACCGTCGTACCCCTCTCGTGGATACTTTTAAGACTGTTCTTGCTGGTCACAATTCTCCCATCATGCTTCGCGACCTCCTCGAGTTCCTTACTACTTCTGGTGGCGACGCTGCTCTGATTGATATTGTTCGTGCTCGTCTTAACGTTGTTACTGCTTCCAACTAGTACCTATTATCGAGTACTTCGTTATACAGTAGATACAGCTCAAAATTACACCGTCCTGGTGCCTGAAAATACCCACATGACTTAAAGCTTTAAGTCACATATGGTACAAACGTGCTTGTTCCTGGATTTGGTGAATTCTTAGCCATCGGAAACTGCTTTTCCGACGGTGTGCGAATAATCGCATGCCATTTCTGGCCTATGAAACATAGAAGAGTGATATGACCGTCGTTTCCACACAGTAAAAGCTTCTAATCACTCTGATGTATTATTAGAAGGATCTCCGCTGGTCTGTAAACGGTATGTTGACTCATTGCCAAGTTTTTTCTGACTCGACTCATAATGATCCCAACAGTGTATTCCCCTTGTAGAGACTTTATGGTAGAAACTTAAGGCTTTTAATCACTGTGACGTCGAAATTCGAAGATTCCAGTGACTCAATAATTTCCTTGAGCTCTGATTCGCTCCCTCCCCCATTTTTAAACATTAACTGTCCCAGTTAAACGTTCCATGGTATAAAGGTACGGATATTATTGACGCGTTAAATATTTCTTCATAATCTGCCGCCCATGTATAAAAGGCCGACGAGATTAACACCATTCCTCAGTCTCTTCCTCGAGTACCCTCATCTGCTTCCAATGCCTCTTCCTGCTTCCCCTCTCGCTCCTATCCCTGCCGCTACCCATGCCAAAATTGTTCAACTGGGCAAAGCTGTCCGCGCTACTAAATTCGCCGACACCGACGACCAGCGCGACTTCCTTGATACCAAGGTCGTACACTTCGTACGTTGTTATCATTTTCGCATCGCGTCGCATATTTTAACGGTCTTATTCAGGATTCTTTCAAGCCCTTCTTGGCTCAAATCGAACGCGAGAACGCCCTCTACGACATCTTCCATATCAAAAATTCCTATCACCAGACTGCCCAGGGTGGTGGTCTCATCGGTGGACGCTATACCGACTGTGTCGATTTCTGCAACCGCCTCAAAAACCAGCGTGAGCGCGCCAAGTCCCGCATCGTTCTCGAACGCGATCATCACCGTGCCGAGCTCGACGGTGCTCGTATCGCAGCCGAAGCGGAAGCTCAGTACGATCGTGAGCAACTCCAGCGCGATCGCGACCGTTCCAAGCGTGACCGCGAGCAAGTTGCCAAGGAGGACGCGCGCACTGCCAAAGTGGTTGCCGCTGCCGCCAAGGAAACTACTCGTCTCGCTAAGGAGGCCAAGAAGGCTGAGAAAGCGCGTGTTAAAGTGAGTTTTTACTTAAAGCTTTAACTCCCTCATTTTTAACTTCTTGCCTAACAATCTTTTTACAGGCCCTCGCCGCTCAGCGCAAGAAAGCTCAGTCCGAGGACGAGTTCTCGGTCATCGCTGACGACGATATTCCTCCGCTTGAGGGTGAGAGCGACGATATCATGATCGTTGACTCCCCTGTTAAACCTGTGCGTAGATTCCCAACTTCCAATATTTCTAGCGTTTGACCGCCTTCGTGAAACCCTTTATTCTGGTCAGGCTTCGTTCGCTGAGGCTCTCAAAATGCCTGCGCCCGGCAAAATTGTTGCTGATAACCTCTTGGTGAGCGGCGCTCCTGCGTTCCCTACTCCGCTCTTCCCTCGGGTTGTCCTCGATTCTGGTGCTCAAGTTTTCAGCCCGCTGTCGATCTCGGTAGGCACTTATACTGGTGAGTCTCCTAGACCTTATACTACGCCAATTTACTGACGAATATTCGATTTAGAATTCTTTCATCTTGTCCGCGCTCATGGTCGTCTTTTTAATTCGCAGAACACGTTGGAAACGAAGGCGACAACTCCACTGGGTCGCGTAAACGTCCCCGCGTCGATGTCGACCCCCAAGGACAAGTTGATTCCCCAGAGAGCTCAGGTACGACTTAAAGCTTTAAGTCGAATTGACCTGATTCTTCGATTTTGCCAGTTCAAAACATCACAATATCATCCGACTCCGTCCGCCGAACAATCCGTGAAGCAGCTGAAGCATCTGGAGACTCTAACTTTCCAGATTCTAGCGCGTCTCTTAAACGCGAAGAGTCAGATATGCGAACTCGAGTCGCTTATTCGAACGCTCAACTCCAATACCACCTCGATAACCGCCAATTTTGCCTCAAGCAACTCGTCCGTATCCTCTACGCCCAACACCGGGCCATGGACGCCGCTGCCATTGAAACCAACTACGTTCAAAGTCAAACAACAGTATGTCCTTTTTATTCTTCGACCAACGACCGGCCGCTTATTCCTTAATATCTTTAGGCCTAAACGTTGGGTTCACAACATCGCTCACTGCGATGCTTGCAGCCGCGCCGCTCTCCCCTGCCCTATCGTTTGAAGAACTAGACAACCATATATGCCTTCCACTTCAGCACACATACGTTGCGCCCACACTCCTTTGACTCCGTTTCTATTCCGTACGTCTGTTGTACGCTCACGACCATCCCAGTTGAATCTTTTGTACAATATTTCGGTAGTTCTCACTACCTATCGCACTCTGGAGGGTTCAACCCCTTTCCCAGACCCATGACTTGCCCTGTCTGTCGTCCAACTCGTACTACACTCCTTTGCTACACTCGTTTTTATGTCCAGTATGCCGTATGTTCAATTCTATGCCGACTCACGGGCCCGTGATTCAAATCTTGACCCCTTTGAGCCGTCGCAACCGCTTACTGATCCGGTCAAGTTTTTCCTTTCACAGCAGTTCGTTTTGAACGCCTTAACACTGGTACACCTTCTGGGTCATCCTCGACTTCATCCTCAACTTCGTCAGGTATTTCATCACTCATATAGCTCTCGTTATCTGAGTCAACTTCAGACTCTTCATCTAAGTCCCGACGTTTGATTCTGATTTTGTGGAATTGCATGTCTTTTCCCAGGTATTCATCCTCATCTGAGTCGTCTTCGGCCATTATATCCAAGTCTTCCTTAGATAGGTCGATTAACTCGAGAATGTTATCAGGTAGTTCAATCTTACGCCGCTGCTCGAACGGAATAACTCTGAACTGCCCTATTTTACCGTGATACATGGAACCATCCATTTCACAGCAAAGGTACGAACCACCTTTCGTCCGTCTAATCACTATCATTGGCCCAAGGTATCTGGTAGCCATTTTAGTATTCAAAGACTTCTCGACTTGAGTGTTTCGTACGAGGACCAAGTCACCTGGCTCAAAATTGTAATTTTTAATCGTGTTCCGGTACTCTTCCTCATAGCGTCTGACTGCACGTCTCTTTTCAGCGTCTACACGTTCTCTCATCTCTTCAACGTGTGCACTATGCTTTGCCAGCGCTCTGGCCCTTAGACCAATTAATTCAGCCGTTGAAAGAATACGTCCTGGATATTCAACTAACCAGGTCGCTTCCTCAACGTCAAGTGGAATTATAGGATGATGCCCCACATACTGCAAAGTATGGCGAACATCCTAAGCCTCGCCGAACGGTAATTCTATCCGCCCAGAGTACCTGAGGGAAGAACCAATACCATTTCTTCGCGTCTCCACCGGTGGCTTTGTATAATGATTGGCGCATGTCCCAGTGACCCCTCTCAACTGGTCCGTTTGCCTGCGAGTTATACGGTGAAATCCTGATACCCAGAATACCATACTTCGCGTACAGCCATTGTAACGCTGCAATAAATTGTGGAGCATTGTCCGTGACGATCCATTTAGGACATCCCCATCTACAGATGATTTCTTCGAGAAGAAATCGTCCTAAAGTCTCACCGTTGTCTGCCCTTAATGGCCGCCCTTCTAGATACCTAGATAGCGCGTCCCTGGCTGCAACTACGAATTTATGACCGTTAGAAGGTGTTCCCATAATCATCACGTCCGTATGGACTTTTTGAAATATGCTTGGCGTCATTGTGGCAACGGGTGGGATTTTTAACAAAGTTTTCTGCCTTAACTGACAAGCGACACAGGTTTTGATAAACCAACTGATGTCTTTGTCCATTTCAGGCCACCAGAATCTTAATTCAATGGTAGACTTCGTGGTATACAGGCCTCTATGGCCCAGAGAATTATGCGACGCACGCATCATATACATTCTATTCTCCTTGTTAACCACTAACTTGTGCTTCGAATCTTCTCCTCGACGGTACAATTTACCATCGTGCATGAAGAACTGCCTTGAATACTTGATGAATCTCTTGTATTGCTTGCAATTCATTCCCTTTGGGCGAACCAATGGGTCTTTGAACCAAGTTTTAAGTAGTTCCATCCGTTCATCCAACATTTTTCCAGTTTCTGTCCGATGTTCCTCATCGTAAGGTTCCCTTTTAGCCTCATCGTCCCTCAATCTGATATCAGGTAAGAGTTTCTCAGCCTCAGGATCCTTTATTACCATGAACTGAGGTACTTCTAGGTCGGCATCACTATAAGCTTTAAGTATGCTCGTGGTAAATGCGGCCTCTTTCTCTCGTTCAAGTATCATATCCTCATCAAAATCATTCAAGGACGTCGCAACACCTTCCATTGTGAAGAGGTAGCCTCCCCTGGTGTCAATGTCGTGCTTAAAGTCCTCGAAATCGAGAGGTTGTTGACCTGTTTTATCAGAGTCCGGATGTTCTTCGGGTGAAGGGTTTTCATCCATCCCTTCTTCAGTATTAGGGAACTCCTCATCTCCTGGTTGAGGGTCTCTGCGAGAGAGTCCATCTGGAGGAAATGTGGCGCCTGCAACATGTTTCAACTTAAAATGGAACATTAATATTTGTTCGATCCAGCGGTTGATGGTTGCATTCGGTCCCATCCCTGGATTTGCCAGCATGCCTTTAAGATACAAGGCATCTGTTTCAACTACTAGGTGTCTGCAACCTAGCAGCCAATATTGCAGAGCTTCTAGGGCTCTTTTTAACCCATACAACTCGCGTTTTGGTTGCGAGAATCTAGCTTCTCGCTCATTCAGCCCTATTGACATGAACTTCGCATAGTATCTCTTTTTAACCTCTATCGGGTCATGCTGATATACTTGAGCACCCACAGCTTTGTATGAAGTGTCAACAGCCAATACAATGTCGGAATCCCAGTCGTAGTTTAAAGGCTTTAAGTTCCCAGCAGCCGCCATCTCATCCTTTATTTGCTGAAATGACTTCTGCTGTTCAGGACCCCATTCCCATTCAATATCTTTCCTGAGTAGCCTTCTGCAAGGGCTCAGCTACGTCTCGAAAGTCCTTTATGAACATTCGGCTGACGCCCACAGTACCGAGGAATTGCCTCACTTCTGTGGCGTCTTTCAGGTCTGGCCATCTCTGAATCACCCCAACTCTATCAGTATCCGGTTTCCTGCCTTCATAGGAACATATATGCCCTACAACTGCAAATTCATCTGCGCAAGCTATGCTTTTGAGTCCCTGAAAGAGTCCCACCGCAATATTTTATGCGTTGAACAACTCTATTCAAGTTCTGGAAATGTTCCCAGATGAACCTTCGAATCCCTTTATTCTCTGGGATGGTTTCATAGGTGCCATCTTTATCTTGGTATCGTGTCCCTGGCCCACGTATTGGAATATCGTCAATGTAAGGAATGGTTACATGGGGAATTTCTTCACGCAAAATATAGGTAACGTCATCGTGAAAAATAGGGACAGAGTTTGTCCACCCTTGAGGTAATTTCACGATCCTAAGTGCGCCAAACGGAGTCTGAAACGTTGTAAAGTCTCTAGAACCCTCCGCTATATCCCTGTGATCATATCCTGAGTACAAATCCAAACATCCTCCACATGCTCTTCCTGCGAAGTGGTTGGCCAATTCTTCTGTTGCAGGTGGCACTCCTGAGTGAGCGATGGTTACAGCATTCAGAGGTTCTAGCGAATGAACCAATCTGATGCTCTTGCCATCTTTCTTTACTACACCGAAGAACTTGCTACGGTAAGATGTGTTTGACGGTTCATAGACCCCTGCGTCAATCTTTTTCTTGATTAACTTGCAAGTTTCTTCGAGCTGCCCTCGAGGGATAGGAATACTCCTTTCTACCCATACTTCCTGCTCAACGACTGGTATTTCAATCGGAGGGAAGAAGTCGTGGTGGAAACTCCCCCTTTCTTCATCTGTCCACGCGAACGCTGCTTCCTGAACCATATAAAATTCATGGAGCAACTTTCGTTCTTCAGGCCACAGAAATTCACCTTTATGTAGTTTATCTACCAATATCTTCCGTTCTTCCGAGTACTTGCCCGTGGGGCAAAATTCTCTTGGGTTGGGTGAGAGACCGGGCATATCCTTTAATGGATCTCCCTTTATATCCCTCTTGATATGGTATTTCTCGGGTAGCTCAGTGTTAAGCCTTGGCTTAGATCTTGCTGAGTGCACACGAAGTACTTCAGAACAACGTATATTTGTTGAGCGAAGTGCGTGCGTATAGTAAGAGTAAAAGTAAAGGTAAAGTAGCGTCAACAAGGTACTGCTTAAATATTAGTGCCAACGTCGTGTGCTCCAAACACGACCACTAAGTAAGTAAACAGTACCGAAGTAAGTCCCAATTAAGCAGTAGATCAACGCGCCTTTACACTCTCCCCAATGAGACTGAGTCCAGTCTCCAAGATAAGTAAAGCAATAATTATGAGTAGCGGCAAGCGGTAATCAGCATCGGCGTAAGTTCCAAGAAGCAAGAATATCCGCAGCGACCATCATCACGTCTTCCAAGATAATAAGCGGTCGCGACGGGCGAGGGCGACGGCGGCGACGAGCGATGATTTCCAGTCAGAATGGTCCCGATGTCGAGTACGCCTGCATGTCAAATCCTGCGGTCATGTCCGATGTGGGCGCCGGCAGCGCCTGGTACAGATCGGTCATGGGAGTGCCCATTAATCCCGAGTTGCTTGCGTTAATGGACGCGGGAGCAACAGTAGCGTAGGGGTAGGGATGGTGCAGTCCAGTGGCGGGTCCAACCATATTGGTGGGTATGAAATGATGAGGTTGTAGACCGACCATCGTTGAAGGGGATGGTGCGCCGATAGTGGACTGAACATGAGCAGGACCGAGCTGATAGGTGCGGCCCTCAAAGTTGATGAAGGACGGCGCGGCGGATGAGGTGAGGGCGGCGTTCGACTGCGCAGGCGTTCCGAACGTCAGCGGAGCGGCGGGACCAGCGGGATTCCACTGGACCGGCGGCTGCACGACTGAGGCCGCGAACTGCGGCGGCGGCTGTTGGTATTGCAGCAATGGCGCCTGGGATGGTGGTTGGCCCGCTGCGGTCGACACGACGGTGTTGGATGGCTGCTGATAGCACTGAAACTGCGGTGTGGATGGGGGATGAGACGATGATGGTGTATGTGGTGCGTGCTGCTCCCGAGGTGCCTGCTGGGATGACCCGGTACGTGGTGCGTGCGCGGAGGTGTGTAGTGAGCGGGATTGCTCGGTTCGCGGTTCACCGCGATAATCTCCTCTATCTCCTCCTCCACTACTTCCCCTTCCCCTATATCCTCCGCGTCCCCGACCACTAATCGCTCGTCGCGGGGACCCTGTGCCCCGCGCGACGGCGTCGTTTCCGGCGTACTTCCGTTTGGGTATTCCTGACCGAGCGCAAGTGATTTTGCCTCGTTCTGAAGACCCCGGCGATGGCGTGGTCGGTATATCTTCTAGGAATAATCCGTCTTCTTGAATACGGTTGATTTCCGCGTCCGGCCAGGGCAATCCGGGAGTGCGAGGAAGGTAGTCCACCCCGTCAACTAATCCTACCGGAATGCCCACGTCCACCATACGCGTAGAGACGTGCTCGCGCAGCTTTACCAGAGTCGCAGGTTCCCATCCCTCCCGCGGCCGGGCAATTAACGCGTCGAGATAGTTGACGGCGTACGCCCACGCATCGTTGGCAACCGCTATGGTAACCCCAAGCCCCGACAGGTGCTCGGCTACCACAATCTCGCCGAGTGCCTCCGTTATATGGCCAGGCCACGATTCATATTCGGGCTTGTCCGCAATAGTAAGATTGTGTGCCAGTACGGCGTCCTCGTACGCATTTGGTGTTGCTAGCATACGCAGTAACGCCATGTTCACGCGTATGCCCTTGTGGCGCTCTTGGATCGAATCTTTGGACGTCGGTACGTAGTTCAAGCTCAGCCAGAGTTGAAGGCCGCGCGCGTCTCGGCTACGGATAGTGTGATAATTATCCACAAACGGACAACCATCGACCTCCTGTCCGTGCTTCTGGATGTACACCGCGAGCTCGCGAAGTGTTCCATTCCGCGGGCGCGGCGCCATCGCCCAGAATGCTCGATTCTTGTTCTGCTCGTCGGTGTCGAGCGCCCATTCTTTCCAGGTGCTGAGCATCCAGTCAGGCAGGGCGTAGTTGTCCAACACATGTCGTTGGAATATGCTGAGCGGCTGGCCGCTCCTGGCCGCCATCCTCGCGTCGTAGTACTCCCTGAACACGAGTATGGCCACGGCCCAGCAGCGCTTCTTCGCAGTGTAGTAGTACGCGGCCGTCCATGACGGGATGTCCGCGAATTTCCAGCCTTCGTCTTGGACGTATGCGAAGTCCTCCGCGCATGCTGGAGGAAGTTGATCACTGTCTCCCACAGCATAGTCGACGGAGTACTTGGGAATTCCTGTAAGACTTCCCCACGACATCGGGAGACGGTTGCCCGCGATGGACGCGTCCTTCATGGTGACGTCCTCGTCAGCGCCCGAACCTGTAGCAGTTGATGAGGTCAACACTATATCTGATACTGACACCCGAGGCGAACCTGGTTGTCTGTAGTGCGTAGTACTCCCCGAATTTTGTGGAGTAATCTTTTTTCGGTGTCGATTAGAGTCTACACGCGCCAATTCGCGCTCGAGCTCGTCCAGCTCACGCCGGCAGTCGTCGGCGTATTTACGAAGCTTCAGGTAATCTTCGTCCATTTTGTCTCGATCACGGCCAAGGCGTTCCTTGTCCTTCTCGAGTACTGCATTTTTGGCCGAGACCTCGGTGAGTTCTCTCTGTAGTGCATCGTAGCGCGCGATCGTCTTGTTGTTCTCCCGTCGGGCACCTCGTAGCTCGCCTTGTACCAACGCGAGTTCATTCGATCTCGCGTCCGACGCCGCCTTGAGATCTCGCAGCCCTACTGCGGCCAGTAAGCTTGCGTCTGCACTGAGAAGTTCGCGCCCGACGTGCTTGCAATACGCTGTGCATTCCGCACATTCATCCCCTACGTCGTCCTCTTCACCATCCTCCTTCTCTGACAGTGCCTTCAACGCGCTCGCACATACTGGCGCTCCACTTCGCCCGTGAATCCGCCACTCTCCATCCATCATGCGCACCTCCAAACGTTCTTGGTCGCGAACCCCTGCTCCCCCATGCACGCCTCCAGGCTGCAGTGCTTGGTGGTCTCGCGGTTTTTTCCCATCGCCGGTGCCTCCAAGCCCGTCGATATCCATGTCCATATTCGTCCGTTTCTTTCCGTCGTCGTCGGTGGCCATTTGACAGCCAACTACGATATGCTTTGTCGATAGTCTTGAGAGGGTGGTGGTGGTTAAGAGCCAAGAGTGAAAATATTGGTCATAGCGATCCAATTTTCTCCTGCTCGTGTCGCCTCGAGGTCGACCCAATCTGGTTCCGCGGCCTGGACCCACAACGTACACCGCCACTTCCGCGTGTCAGCGATCACAACATAACCCCGTTATTCCGTCCCGATCGTTCTCACGACCGTTCGGGTGTTTTCTTTGGCAGCTGCTGCCACCTTTTCACTCCATGAAGCGCGAAATAGTCATCGAGTGCCGTCAACAATTTGACTTCCCCAAACGGTTCCCAGGTGGTGTCTCCCAAGTTCCACCTAACATTGAAATCGACCCGATTATTGGTCCACCTATGGGCCAAAATTGAATCCACCTGCCACTCGTCCGTCGCAGGCTCTCCAAAATCGTATGTCCCGGGGCGATCACGGTTCGGAAACATCGCATCACTGCTCTCTACGTACGGACGCAGCAAGCTTACGTGAAACTTGTTATGGATTCGGCGCGAAGCCAATGCCTCTGGCAATTCCAGATTGTAAGTCGAGTTCTCTGGATGTGCCGATTGAACTCTATACGGCCCCACGAACCGCGGGGTCAGTTTCTTTGCTCGTCCTTTTGGCAACGCAAGATTCTCCGTAGATAAATATACTAACGTCCCCGCTTTGATTTCAGGTTCGTCCCGACGGTGCTTGTTCGCCTGTACCGTGCTGAACACCCGCGCTGCGATGATCGCGTCGTGGGCTTCCGCAAGATTTAGCAGTGCTCGCTCGGCGAACGCGCGTACTCCAGGCGGTGGGTTTACATCTGTCTTCAACTCCCGCAACATAGAGGGCATATATCCCCCCGTTAATTCGAACGGCGCGTACCCTGTCGACGCACTTATGCTTGCATTAATTGCGAACTCGACCAGGGGCACTTTCTCCACCCAATCCTTTTGATCTGGGCGCACCATCGACCTGAGCATTTGCCCGATGGACCGGTTAGCCCGTTCCGTGGCTCCGTCCGTCTGTGGATGAAACACCGTTGACATGAGCAGCTTTGCTCCCAACAGCCGATGAATCTCGCGCCACCATGCCGACGTGAACTTTGAGTCTCGATCGGAGACTATGGATTGAGGAAGTCCATGCAATCGAACGATTTCTCGCACATACAGGTACGATAATTCCGTGGCCTTGGTTGTTGTGTTTATAGGTATCAGATGTACCGCGGAGGTCATCCGACACATAACCACCCAAAGGTAATTAAACCCCATCGACTTCGGAAATGGTCCAATAAAGTCCATAGAAATGGATTCCCATGGTTTCGTTGGAATTGGAAGTGAGTGCAGCTTTCCTGCCGGCTTGAGAGTGGTGGGCTTATTGGCCAAGCAAGTGCCGCAACTGGCACAGAATTCGTGAACCTCGGCCGACATTCTCGGCCACCAATACCATCGACGAAGGTAGTCGCCCGTACGTTGGGGCCCATAGTGTCCCAGACTCTGGTGAGCTTGTTCCACAATCGTGCCCCGAAGCTGCTTATCCTCTAATTGGATATTAGGTACACATAGCACCTCTTCGTGCCCTCGATTTCGACCGTATATCAACCCATCCCGGACGCGGAATGGTTTGAACTCAGTGGGACGCTCGAGTATCTTCTGAAAAAACTTATCAGTTGCGTACCCGTTGCGAATTAACTGCAACACCGGATCCTCGAGATGCGGGGGTTGTTTCAATCCCTCTCGCCGTTCTCGCGACTCGAACACCGTTGGATCCGCCGCGGACTTCGAAGCCCGTTTGGGCACCGCTGTGTCAGGGACGAGCTCCTCGGCCGCTTCCATTTCGTTGACCTCAATATCCCGAGGTTCTACGCGCGCCTGTAATCGGGCGCTGCGCCGTGGTTCCTGCTCAACCATGGCCCGCATGGCTACCACTTCTGTGATTCGTTCTGGTGGGATGTCATCCAACTCGGGGTCTAACCGAGTGTCGGCATTACAATATTCAGAGATATCGTGCGTATCCTCCCATGTATCATTTTCATAGTATCGTGATAAACAATCCGCGCCTTTGTTTAACTCGCCTTTGATATAGCGAATGTCAAAGTCGAAACGCGATAGATATTCCATCCACCTCGTCTGCCTCCCCGACAGTCGTTTTTGGGTGTGGAAAAATTCAAGTGCCTTGTGGTCGGTTACTACATGTACCCGATATCCCATTAACTTATCTTCCCATTTCAGCAGAGCTTCCAGAATTGCAAGTGTTTCCTGCTCGAACACACGGTAGTTGTGTTGAGCCGACGTGAACTTTTTTGACATAAACCCCGCCGGCCGACAAGTCTGCCAAGTGGCTCCTTGGCCATACATCACGCCTAATCCTGACACAGACGCATCGCAGATGACCCAAATCGGTTCATCCAAGGATGGGTCAATGGGCCGTAATATGGCCGTCTTGCAGCAAATCACTTTAATAGTCTCGAAACAGGCTTGATGAACCGGGCGCCACACGAAAGGTGCGCTATTTCTGGTCATTCCTGCTAATGGTCCCGTGTACGAGCTGATATCGGGCAGGAATTGCGCCAAATATTGCACCAGCCCAAGGAATCGTTGCACGTCATGGTAACTGCGGGGTGTCCTCCACTCCCGTATCCGCTGCATTTTGTCTGCATCGGCATGCAACCCACGGTCATCGATAATATGTCCTAAGCAGTCCAGCCGTTCTGCGTATAAATCGCATTTCTCCTTTTTCAAGTAGAACTCATTTTTTCTCAGCGTAGCGAACACCTTTCCGAGGTGGACTTCATGCTCCTCGATACTATTGGAGTAGATGAAAATGTCATCCAGATATACATGAACGAATCGCCCGATGTACTCCTGAAACACCATAGTCATTATTCGTTGAAACGTTGCCGGTGCGTTGCAGTCCCCGATTTGCATCGTATGACTGATATAAGTTCCGTAGACGGTGGCAAAGGCCGTTTTCCAAACGTCCTCGGCAACAATTCGGATTTGTTCGTATGCATCTGACATGTCGATCTTCGACCGAAACTTTGCGCGTGCACAATCCAACCTAATTTCATCTTGGTCGGGAAACGGTGTTACATCCTTTTTCGTGTTCGCATTTCGCTTCCGCGCATCAATGGCGGTTCGTAATAGACCCGTTTTCTTGGGTATGCACAGCATGGGCGCCGCCTGACTGGTTTGGACAGGCTCCCACCATCCTGCGCGCACATACCGTTGGATTTTCTCGCTCAGCTGCGGTTTCATCGCATCTGGGCATCGAGGCAAATGATAATGGTATAGTAATTCTTCGTCAATTAACGGGATTCGATGATTGACTGCCCGTAATGGCGGCATCTGTTCGGGTACCCCCGACATAATGTCCACACTAATATCCATCCAGCGCGCACGCAAGGCAGGGATATCTTCCTTGGTAAGCTTGATCTTCCCGGTTTTTAATTCGTGAACATGATCTTCAGTGGTTGTTTGAAACACCCGCGCGAACTGTTCGGGGGGCGGGGAGTCCTCTTCTATCCGCTTACCCTCCATTTCTGCTGCATTTTGGGTCCGCAGCTGATCCCGAGCGCGTCGTGCTCGTTCGGCGGAGTGTACTCCCGGGTATCGTGCCCGTGAAAACTCCATAATCAGCTCCGGGAATACTTGTCCCTCAGAATCAATAACTTCTCCCGTCTCTTCGATCATTACTGGCCAATTGGAGTCCAATGGTTCTCGCCGCATTTCCGCTATCACCTCCTCGTCGGGTATTTCTACCCAGCTCGCGCGCCCATTACGAGTAGCTCCCGTTGCAAATTGCGTCCACGCAGGTTCAACATTTAGTGAGGCAACGGTCGCAGTCGCTTCCGTTGCCATCTCTGGGAGTCAATCATTTCTCTCCCGGACCACTCTGCGTGCCGCGTTCCGTCGTTCCACTTCGGAACACTCATCCTTGGCTGAAAGCGTTGCGCTCGGGACGCCTGCCACCCGAATGGTGTCAAACTGAAAGTCCAAGCTCATCTTGTGTTTTCGCATGAACTTCGTGCCAATAATCAAATCAAACTGGTCCAAATTCACTATGTCCAAATATTCTTCTGACTTAATGTCATCATACTCAAGAACCGCTATCAATCCATGATTTATTTTGGACCGACTTCCTGCCGTTCCAAGCTGTAACGTCACTTCAGATTTTATCGGAAACACCTTCAGCCCAATAGCCTTCACAAATTCAGGACTGCACGCCTCCGTGGTACACCCCGAATCAAATAACGCAAAGGCCTCCTTGCCGTTGATTTTCACATACGCGGTAAGGCAGAAATTCTCTTCCTTTGTACGTGCTGGTCTGGGTTGAGGCACCTTCGACCGGGGAAGAAATACTCCTTTCCGTCGGGATCCGTGGGACACAGAATCGCTTCCTCCTCGATCCCGTCCTGCCGCAAAATACTCAACCACTTTTTCTGCGGACTCCCCGGTTGCTGCCAACCGGTAAGCCATTTCCCATGCGAGCTCATCCACGTCGGACTCGTTAACATATTCATTGTCTGAATAATCATCGCAGACGTCAAACAATCCCAGCTCTTCAATGGTCGGTTGTCGTTTAACTGACACTTTGACGCCCGCTGGTTTCTCAACATGTTCCGTCTCCGCTGTCGTTTGTGGCTCTCTGTCAACCGACTTGCGTTTTTCTAGAGACTCTGCCTCCATCTTTTCAAACACGTCCGACAACGAGTCATCGTCCACCCAACGCGTACGATATTCCTCTTCATCCTCATCAAAGACGAACATCTCTGATGTCGCGTCGGTATGATCATCCTCATCTTCCGAGTCGCTGACCTCTGCTAGCCCCGGCATGCCCTCCCAATCAACAGCTTCCATGTCCATCAAGAACGCGCACCGCTCATCATCTTCATATGACGAATAATCCGTACACGACGCCCAGGTATGATCCGAGTCATATTGCAGCTCTCCATCCTCGGGCATCTCCTCCGTGATATGCCTCAACTGCTCCCGTGGACTAGACGGATTCTCAGCCGTCGAATCCTCAGGTGCTTCATTCGGGTCCCCCACTTCTGCGCGTCCCGAATACATCATCGGTGCGCGACTGCTATTTTTTGGACACTCATTTTTGTAATGTGGTCCTCCGCAGTTATAGCAGGCGACTGTTCGAGGTTTCGCCATTGTAGGCCTACTCCCTCCCCCATCACAACCTCCGGGTCGTGTATCTTTCGGGATAACTCGTGAAGCGTCCGGCCGAAAGTCCCGCTTACGTGGTTCATTCTCCAGCCCGTCCCGGCGCACCAACTTGAACCGTTTCGTTATAGGACCGTCCCGCCGTCCCATGGCCATTCGAGGCGTCTCAACCCGAACTTCCGAATCACGGCGACGCGATTTACGCTGCTCGGCGAATCGTTTGCTAATTCCCTTATGCCACTCATAATTAGTGGCGCACTCTAAAATCTCCTTTATAGTGCAATACTCGGCAGTAACATTTCGCTCAATCAGCGCCTCCACCATGTCTGCGGGCATGCGCGACATAAACTGGGTCTTGAACGTATACGAGTCTGGTCGTTTGACCATACGTCGGCTAGCCGCCATAAGTTCATGGTAAAATCCCTGCACACCAATTTCGGTTGAAAATTTGGCCGACCAGAATGCATCCGTTGCTTTCTGTATACACGAAGTATCGATGAATCGGTCAAACAAGCCTAGCACGACTTCCGTGTGCGTCCACCGCTGCTTAGAGCGATACAATCCGACAACTTGGTTCTCGTACCAGTCCTTAGCAGGCCCAGATAAGTAGAATCCGTGAGTGACCACTCGTTTGTGATCATTCGCTTTACCGCCTAACCCTAATAACTCCATCCATCGGCCCATTGCTAATATGTGCTCGTCGAACTTTGTGATATCCGCAGTTCCTGCGTACGCTGGCGGCGTGGGGAACTTGATGTTTTTGTTGTCTTCGAACACCGACGCCACAGGTGATTTCTTTCCTAACGTATCTTTTAGGAACACCACATAATGATGATGAAGTGACTTTCGCCACTTCTTCATCTGCTTTGCCGGAATCCCCGCAGTCTTGGGGTCTCCCGGCTCAACGGTTGGAGACCGTTTATCCCTCTTGCCATGGGAGTGATGCTTCCTGCGCGCGTTTCGACGACGGCGCCGGCGGTAGTCCCGATTCGACTCATGTGGGTTTCTTCGCGGCGTCCTTCCCGACGACCTCGAGCTCGATGAGTCACTGGTCGTGTCCGATCCAGAGCTAGAGGAGGATTCCGACAAATCCTCGCTTCCTCCATCTCCGTCTCCTCCCTGCGCATATTTCGTCCCCGTTCGCGTATGTGGGTCCGATCCCGTTCGCGATATCAGACTTACTTCATTAGAATCCAAGTCATATCCGAACGCACTATCCGTGCTTTCCGACCTCGAGTAATTGGATTCGGTTCGGTAAGTGGTCAGTTTCTGGACCTTGTTCGGTGTTTGGCCGTTCTTCACGGCTCCAAGTAAATACATCGTATTTCTTGCCATCAGGATGTTTCGTTTTCGGGCCTTTAACGAATTCCTGGAACAGACTACTGGCTGCTTTATCTCTCTTCATGGCTGTTGAGTCCTTAGAAGCACTGACATATGCCTTCTGTAGTTCTGTTGAGGAGAATTGTTTCCCCTTGGGTCGAAGATACCCTTGTATTTCAACCTCATTATTCTCATCCAAACCGAACATTAATGCCATTTCTTCTCCTTCATGCCCTTGCATCAATTCCTCGAAGATGGGCGAAAACCCTCGGTCTGACCCGTCGAGTCAGCAGTCTTGTTTGGTCGAATATTTTCTTCGTCCTCCACAGTTTCAACCGTAGCACGTCTGTGCTTAGGTGGTTCCTTTTTATTGCCTCGCGCCTGAGTCGGCATTGAACAACGCTTCCCAGTGTTCGGATCGCGCAAGGTCAATATCTGAGAGCCATCTTGGTTGTTCTGGACGCCGCTCTCCGTTAATACTTCAAAGGGCCTGCCCAATAAAATATCATATGCTGGTCCATTTATTATATGTACCTGTAAATACATGGTAATGTCTCCGAATTTAAACGAGACATTTCGAGCCAACCCCACCGACTTTTCTAATGAACCGTTCGCACTCTGCATGTATATTTGAATATCAGGATTCCAGTTCAACCCTAATTCCTTTGCCTTGGCATAAGACATCAAAACAATTTGTGAACCTGAGTCTAATACCGACTCTATGGTTCCTGATTTATGCACAATTGGGTATATAACCCGTAAAGACACCGAGTCCCTTGCAACTAACACCTGTTTAGGTGTCTCATCTGAAGCTAAAGTTTCAAGATACTGTGTGTAGACGTCTGGAACGATCACCGAGCCGATGGCAAATCCATCTTGTGGTGTTGATACAACAAATACATGTTCTACCGGAGGAAGGTCTTCCGCCCTGAGTGCGTCGTACCTGAGGGTCAGATCATCCTCAAATTCGAAGGGTAATGACGGGTCCTCATACATGAGAGCCGTCTCCTTCTTTTTGAGAGGGATCCTCACTTTCGTGATCTCCTTCTTAAATTCCTCCCTAACTGGAGGCGATACCCCGAGTATCTCTTCGCCTCGTAAGGTAATTTCACCCTCTAGGAGCTTCTTAACCACCCTACGGACTAATCCCTCCTTTTGTACCGGTGCTCTGACTTGATACAATTTTTCTTCGGCCTTTTCGGGCTGAGGTTGACTTAAAGCTTTAAGTGGTTCTTTCCGCGGAACGGTTATTACCACTTCAGGGACCCTTCTATAGGGGAGGGTAGGTCCTTTAGGTGCCGCAGCATCTTCCTGATCCTTGTAGACCTCCGCTATTCTGAGTCTCCTTCGCTTCGTCTCCTCAGGGAAATCCCTTTCTATCCTATCAATTTCCGTCTCGCCATCCTCACTATTTCCTCTGGTTGCTTTCGTACGCCAGTTTCTGCTGGTGTCCGATGGTGTTTCAGCTTCTATACGGCCCTCAGGGGGTTTGGCTGGTCCAGACCGTCTGGTCTTTACCCCCATCCCTGAACCCTCTAAAAATTTGAGTTTGAACCGCCTTGTTTCGCATTGGATCTATTATAAGCGAACTGGTCCGCCATATTATCACCATTGCTAGCTGTTAAACCTTGCAACAGCAGAGCTTGAAGTGCGTTTGCCAAGTCATTGACAGGTGGTTGAGGCTGCGGTTCAACATTCTGTGCTACCGATGCGGTAAACGTTGGGTGAACGGGTTTTTGTTCCACACGCTGGTAGGTATTAACCTCTTTAGCCTGGGCTAATTTAACCTTGAGCGTGCGTATTTCGTCCATCGCAGTCTCCAACACATCAATAGGCCTTTCACCAGGACCTGGAATTTCTTCACGAGAATACCAGTTCTGGCTAACGGATTTGTTCCGCCAGTATGCCTCAACTCGATCCTTGCGTGGCCCATCGCCTTTAGGAATCCAGTTCCCATCGCCGAGCTTCAACTTGCCACTCTCAACCGATATCCATCCCTTCATTATGTGTTCCTCTTTTACAGGACACCCTCTAGCATAATGTCCTGTCCCGTCGCAATAATAGCACTCTTGGCTGTTATCCGTTCGGTCTCTAGTCATCGTGTAGTAATCATCCTGGCTCGGCCGACTAGGCATTGAGCTAGGTTTGGATTGTTCCTTATGAGGAGGTTCATCTCTCTCTCTTACAGGCGGTGGGTTTCTGAGAACTTGTTGAAGGGTTTTCATCATCTCAGATTGAACAGATTGACTGTCTTTCTGCATGAGCATAACCACATCCTTCAAATACGCCACCGATCCCGCAATATCTTCGAGTTCCTCTGAACGTTCCTTTTTCATCACACTAAAATCTCTCAAGTGTGAAGTGCTACCAACCCCATGGGTTAGAGCTTCTGAACCTTGCTGACCTTCAGCCATAGCCTCAGCCATGTCTATCAGGTTGGCAATTTCAATTGGGTCCTCCTTCCTTCCATCCGCAATGGCCACCAAAGGTACCAGTGCAGGGTTATTTGAAGCCATCTGCCGCTTCAAAATGTTTTGACTACTGATAGTCATGTTCAACGTAGTTGAGAAGGATGAATCCAAGGTCTCCAGATACCGTCTACAGGCCTCTGCATTCGTGATTATGGCCTTTCCAGCTAAAAGCTTTTTGACTAAGGTCCCATATTCAAGACTAAACCTCTTCAACAACCCTTCGTCGTACACTCGGATGCCCTTATACTGTCTGCACAGCCGATCTAGAGCCTCTAGTGACCCAACTTTGGTCGATTTTACTTCTGGATATATCTTGTAAATATCCTCTACAAACTTGTCGTAGGTTGAACCGTCCGTGTAGGATTTCATAGCCCTCCAGAGTTCCTTCTTTGATACCGAGAGGTAGTCTGTAAGTCTTTTCTTCCTATCCCCGTCGGTGGTGATTCCTGCGAGTGTGAAGATCTGGTTCGCGTGATCCACGAACTTCATCAAATCATCGGCACTCTCGGTCTCGAATTTTGGTGCATTGTTGTCCCATGCCCATGGCATTTTAAACGGGGTAGTATGTTGACCATTCCTATTCCCATTATTATTACCGTTGCCATTGTTCCCGCCGGCATTATCACCGCCTTGATCAGCCATGATTATTTCTTGTACTGGTTCTTGTTCTGGACTACGGGGAGATTCAGGTAACTGAACGTCCTCTGGTAATATAAGTCCTGAAATCTCAATGGGTTCTGGAGATGGGCTAATTGCTCTAGCTTTCCCCTTGCCTGACTGAGTGTCTTTGTGTGCTTTTGAACGTGACTGAGTAGAAGCTTTAACTTCTTTCCTAGCTACGTCCGCTGGTGAAGGCTTGTTGATCCTTCTTTTAGACGGAAGAGGTTGTAGATTTACTGACGTAGATCCACCGGCCTGTTTCCTTTGTGATCGTCGTGGTTCAACGACTACTGGAGCACCTAATGTAGTGTACTCCTCTACTTCCCGAGAATCTGAACTCTCTCTTGGAGGCAGGATGACTGATTGATGTCACTTCTCAAGATATAATCCTGAGGTATAACTTCTAGAATAATTCCAGAAGCAAAAGTCCAATATTGTGTCCTTGAGGACGGTAGATTTTAAGCTTTATGGAACACTGGTTGAAGATTTCAACTATGAACCCCTCGCGGTGGGCTCCAGATGATACGCCGCGGATCGGGACCGACCGGGGGAATGAGCTGGATACTGGGTCTCGATGTATGGCTAAACCACACACTAAACACACTCCAAATCAAACACCTAATCACTTCTCCGCTTGTATATGCGTTCGTGGGGTTCCAACCGAAGTATTACGGCTGTTGCAATAGCTGAAAACTAGGTTTCGACTTAAAGCTTTAAGTCGACCGTTTGGTTTCTCGGACCTATTGGGCGCTGATACGACCTTTATAGTTCTTAGAAGAGTTGTGGTTTTCAAAAAGGTTTGTGGTGATGGACACCGGGTGGTTGTGTGGTGAACTAAACTTAGTTCGACGCTGGGTTTGAACTGTAACCGAAGGTTGACAAGTTCCGCTGTAATATTCGCTGACGCTGACGCTGACCCTAAACGCTGACGCTGACGCTGCACAACAAATATAATCCAATCCCAATATATTGGTAGACACTAAAGTATCTAAAGACACTCAAATGTACACCGAATGGATTCCGTGAGACTTCCCAGACGGAGGCACGCGTTATGCTGTGCTCCTAACAAGAAGGGTACGGTCCACTGGCTTCCACCTAAGCTCTACCTCTACTTATATACTAAATCCTACATACCAAATACTACAAAACATGGAAACTCAAAACAGTAATGTACATAATGGTCCAAACGTTGAGTCCGTGAAGGTACGGACTCCTACTGAATACAATCTACTAATTTACATACGAATCTTGACTTGAAAAGGAGAATAGTCTGCATGGATGTTGGTACAATTAAAATAAATAATATATGTCCGCTTCTGGCGTGTCCAAATAATATCCCAGCCTCGTCATGTCGTCCCAATTCGGTGTGTGTGACTCCTGGTGAATCAGCCTCGAGTCATTCGAGTCAATTCAAGTCATTCGTGAATAGCCATGTGAGTCTGTTCGAGTCAAGACTATTAATAGCTTCTTGGCATCACGATTTTGGTTTAGCCGGCGGCAAGACCTTGCTGCCGCTACTGCTCCCTTTGAGGTGCTGTTCCTGGCTATGCCGTCGGACCTTACCGGTCCTCGGATCTTGCTATGCCGTCGGACCTTACCGGTCCTCGGATCTTCGGCTTGATTGACAGGAAATGCCAACTCTACCGTAGACAAATGTTCTAGTCAACATAGGTTGCCCCTGCAAAGCTCCCATTCCTCAACCCTGGTCACGGATGGATAGTATTTTCCTCCTGTCCTTGATTTAGAGTAAACGCCCAACTCCTACGAACCCTGAGGGTTTGTTAAAAGAGAAGGTTTGACTTAAAGCTTTAAGTATGATTTTGACTTTCCGGCCAGTATTGACCTTCCAGTGAGTTCAGACCTTGAAGCTTATAGTATATACGCTGCCGTCTCCTAGCTAGCTGCCCGGACTGACACTAGCCCCTTGCTGAGTGATTTATATAGCCGATTACAATACAGCTAGCGGCACTGAATGAGCAAAATTCGCAAATTCCGCGCGTGGCCCAATTGCTGGCTTATCAACGTCAAAAAAAATACTGGGTGGTGGTGGAATGTCTGTTGTCGGGTGTCTTTGCATATGTGATGGGTGCACTCTTTCCATCCATGGCAGCAGAAATGTGGATATGGAGAACAAGGGGCTCCCATGATAAGAAATTTCCATATATAAGGGGGGGGGGGGGGGGGGTCCCCCACCCCGGCTGAAAAAAATTGGGGGGTTTTATATATTTCAATCTGGGAGCTTTAAAACACCATAGGGCCTTCTTGGGTACTTATTTCTGACTTCTGCAACATTTTTAAGGTGTTCTACACTGTTAACAACTGAGAGTGATCACAATTTCCTTTCTGGTCCACGGCATCATCTTTGTTCGAGCTTGCGATCAAGGATGATTTGGAGATCCTTCCATCTTTTTCCTTCCCTACGACCGACTTACGACGCAATGGCAGAGGTAAAACTTCCAAGCATTCATATAACAGCCATTTACTTCTCTATAGGTCCCCACCAATGCCCAACATATGCTCAGATGTGTGCGCCGTTTGGTCCTGGGCAACACCGGAGTAAATGTCGACGGCTTCCAAATCACGGCACTGATAATCAGGCGACATCTCGAGGAAAGCGGCTTCCCAAACAGCACGATTGACGGCCTTCTTGATCCTATGGATCCACAAGACACCGCACGAGCTCTATCTCTCCTGATGATCATGCAAAACCTCGGGAATCCTGCTGTGGGTTCCACCCCCAGATTCTGTGCAACACGGGAAGCTCTCAGGAACCTTGGGAGTTTGAGATTTGAATTAGGGGGCACGCGAGAATAGATACATACCTATTTTCATCTACATAGACCAGACACACAAAATGGTGTGCATGGATATTTTACTGAGCTGCAGAATGAAGCTTACCTCTCCAACACATTCTCAGTTGCACTGGAAACAGTCAATTTATGGCCGGCTAACGCTCAGAAGCACTCAGGAGGGTAGGGGCTTCCTAAAAAATAAATTTCCCACGGGGGGGGGGGGGGGGGGGGGTAGAGGCCCAGATGGCCTGAAAAAATAATATCGAGTGCGGGTATATATTTCAGCAATTGGGATCCCCTTGATGGAGAATAAGCTCTGTGTTTATTGCAGCATATGCGGTCCTCGCATTTCTTACAGCAGCAATTGGTGTATGGGCCCCTGGTAACAACATTGCTGATGCTGTCTTTACAATTACTCTTGTGGTTGTAGTTGTGGTCTACCCCATCTGCCGACTCATCCTCATCATCCTATCCTTCACCACCCTGCGATCACTCCCCCCGAGCGCTTTTGTGGATGTCAATTGGAGTAATTACATTCCCCACCTCTAGCTTTACCATGATCTGATCTGCACCATGCCTTTGACGATTATATTTCTACGTTTCTGACTTCCAACAAATTACCTTAGAATAAGACAAAACTAGAGAGAAACTAAGCCTTAATTAAACACTGCTAGAAATGAAACTAAAAATAAACATCTAGATTGAAACCGGAGCCGCAAAGGCCTTTTTTCATTTATCCACCATCAGCTGAGGTGTCCATAGTCACAGAAAGAAGTCCTCTGTTATAGTGTTCAGGTGGGAGATGATCATGACAAGCCTTGAGACAACTGGTTCTCTCCTCTCCAATTGGCTTCAGAACCCGATTTCCGTCCTAGCGTGAATGGGAATGGGAATTTAAATGATAATGAAAAGAATTTCGCAACTTCTCACCCCGAATCGGACGAGGACCTCCAGATCTAGCTTCTGATCTCTCGGCTTGCTTACCCCGACGGCGGCTTTGTACGTTGTGGAAAGGCGGATTCTGACTCCGTTGCCCCAGGTATGCCCCCGTGTTGTTATCACAGTTGTTTGAACACTAAAAATTCAACAGTTCATCCAGGTTGACTTGAATGACGGCACGGTGCGTTCTTCAGTTCATCAACTCAAGTACTGATAATCTTCTACAGTTCTACTAGTATGCCCTTATTCCCGTTGTAGCCAACCTATGCTGGTTTAAATCCAGGTATGTCCGCCTTCACTTTTGCCAGAGATTCTTTGAATTGACCTTTGGTCAGGACCATTATTTAACTACACTCCTTCGTTGAGCGTCATTCAAGGCGTGTTATTGTGCCCTCAGAAAGCCAAACCTATACCAGTCCGAATCCAGGTATAACCGCGTTCAATTTTGTTAGGAATTCTCAAACTGACCTTGGTCCAAGGCCAATGCTTCCTCAACGTCGTTCAACCATTCAATACTGTACTATTACGACCAATGGTTCAGGTGACGGGTGACGGGCGGTCGTGAACTGAACCAATTCGGCATTGGTGACGGTGACATTTCGATTTTTGGCGTGAAATAGGGGTGAAAACTGTCAAAAATTCTCGGCCGGCACCTGCCGGAGGCTGCCGTCCGTCATTTATGGGAATTTCTGATGATTGCCGATCAATGAACCTTGATCCCAGTGAACCTTTGAGGTGACGGGTGACATGGCGTGAACCTTTGGTCGTAATAGTACAGTACCTCAAGAAGGCGTCAAACTCCTAGTGCAGTCCCCTGGACGCCAAAGCTATGTTAGTTTGAACCCACGTAGGCCCGGCATATTTTATCGTGATTTTTGAAACTGACCTTGGATCTTTGTTCAAAGGACGTTGACTTGGCTTTAATGGTGTTCAATTGCTTTGAGAGGGCATTATTCTGCGCCTTCACTTCTGCCAGGAATCTTTGAATTAACCTGCGGTCGGGGCCTTTATCTACCTTCACTACTTAATTTATGCCAGCCCGAATCGAGGTATGATGACCGGGTTCAAATTTGTTAGTAGTTCTCCAACTGACCTTGGTCAAAGAAAGGCCCGCGTCCTCAACGTCGTTCAAACCGTTCAGACCATTCAATGCCTCAAGGGGGCATCGCACTCCCAGTGTAGCCCTCTGGACACCAAAACTATGTTAGTTTGAACTCAGGTATGCCCGGCATATTTTATCGGTGATTTTTACAACTGACCTTCGACCAAAGGACTTTGACTTGTCTTTAATGTAGTTCAACCACTCAATACCTCAAAAAAGCGTCACACCCCCAGCGTAGTCTGCTGGACGCCAAAGCCATGTTAATTTGAACCCAGGTATACCCGGCATATTTTATCGGTGATTTTTGAAACTTACCTTGGACCTTTGTTCAAAGGACATTGTGTTCGATATTCATTTACTGAGCGTGGTTGGATAACCTCGCAATATGTTCGAATCAACTCAACGTCGGTCACTCACACTCAATTAGTCAGCCCTTTGGCTTGGTTCATATGTGTTCCGATACTCACTATGTGCTCATTTATTGACCATCTGCGGTAGGAGATACATTACTTGAACTCAACTCATTAATTGGCTTCCATGTACCTTGCACCAACATAAGTTCGTTTCATCCTCCATTCTGACACATCACCGACCCTTCTTCGACGAATCTATAGGTACTCGACCGCAATTGAGCTTAAGACCCAAACCATCCGCGTTGTATTGATCATTCATCCAACCAACCCAAGTCACATACTCAAGCCTCACAATATTAATTCTTTGAACAGTGTTCGACTTCGGGCACCCGAACCTCAAGTTTCCCAACGTACCGGACTCGAGGTATCTTCACAGTTCATTTCATCACGATGGTGTTCTGTGGCCTGGCTAATCATTATCTGTCTCATAAGAGTCATAACTGAGCGCCCTTCCAACCAGTCAGCACATTGTTCAAATTGTCAATCTCAACCTCAACCAAGTCTTGTATGGATCCGAGTTCAGGTGACTTTTCATTTCGTCTTTCTTGTATTCGTGATCGTCTGGTGAGTAATTGCCAACTTTGTCTCAGCTCTTCAACCACGGCTTCTAATTTAAAAACTCCATCATAACTAATGCGAGCCTCCCATTGCTGGTATTCTTTGCAGGATATTATGATTCTACTTGTCTTGCAGGTTCATACCCAATCCAACTGAGACTCAAAATTATATTACTTACATCGTGAGGTCCTTACCGTGCATCCATTCCATTTTACTTACCTTCAGCCCGTAGTACCCTCGCTCGACTCCGCGGTATTCGACGTCAAATCTATTAGCAGGCAAGTCCACATTTTGCGCCACAGTACTGTACTTACTTCTCCGGGCTCCCTCCCAACATAGATGATATGTATGTATTCCTCTCCAACTGGACCGCACGCATCAGGCCGGATTTGGTCCGAGTAAGCCTTCTCCGCCCACGTGTGTCGAATCCAATTGAACACTGAATTGCCTCAGTCTTCGTATTAAAAGTCCGCACGCACCACCTCAAGCTAACCGAATTCGAGTTTTGCGCGGCTTGATTTCCCGCACCACTCCACCGAAGTCCCGAAGCCCGAACCCGCGGTAGGCCTCCGTCCATTTCGATTCAATCACTCCGCGCACTCTTTACTGACGAGGATCCCACAGTGGACGAGGATCCCACAGTGTTTTGCAGCGTGTATGTATTCAAGGAGTACGTACGACATGCGGCGGTGTAGTGTACATACAGACTCGGAGAAGAAAAGGGAGGAGGGAGGAGGGCAAAGAGGGGGAAGGGGAGGGATAGGTGGGATAGGAAGGTTGAGATAGGTGGGGGGAGATTGCGGGTACTCGGCGCAGCGCATGCACGGGACGAGTCCGCTTGCGCGCCTGTGCAGGAGCTGTGTCAGCGGCGCGGGACTCAACACGCACACGTCATGTGCATGTGCGCGCGTAGCTCCGTCACCGGTAGAGGCGGCGGTGCGTGCGGGGGTGCGGCAGCGAACGTAAGCGTGGGGAAAGGACGGAGCTGGCGGGTGAGGGGACTTGATGCAGAGGCACACGCACACGACATGCGCAGATACGCACATCTACGGCAAGCCGAGTCGGTATCGGCATGCGCGAGTCGATGGCGCGATGTCGCGGCGGTGTGTACGAGGACCCGACCGGACTTGGTGCGGGGGCGGGTGCGGGTGTGGGCGCGGGGGCGCTTGCGGCGCTGCATACGAAGGCGCGCACTGGACTCGCGGGTGCAGCGTGGTGCGCGGCGGTGGATACGAGGGCGTGACAGCGTGGGGGGTTTGATTTGACAGAACGGCATGGGTGCAGTCGATGGTGTATGTGATGGGCGGCGATGTACACAAAGGCGGGCAGCGAAACAGTGAGGTACACACCTTTATCCTTTGATTTTCCTCCCTAACGGCCCACATAGCATTCGAGCGAGGTAGTGCAGAAAAATGGCTGTGTGCACGAAGCCAGAGCCACGACGAAGCAAGACGAGGAGCAGGCCCCAAGCCAGCCGAGGCCGCCTCGTCTCGTCGCCCCGCACCCCACCCCGCCCTGAAAAACGAAAGACCGACACGCACCAAGGAATGTCCGAGATATTGCGGATCATGTACAGCAGGTCGGGCGTAAAGTCGAGCGGGGGCGTCTGCGTCGTGCCCGTGACGCCCGTCGGGTTCTTCGACAGCACGCGTCCGTTGAGGATCTCGCCCATGGCCACTGCACATTATTAGTAAATAAATTAAAAGTGTGGAGGTAGACGCACCCATATGCGCGCTCTCCTGCGAATTCCCGCCCACGCGCACCAACGCTCCCCGTCCTCTGCACGATATTCGCCATCAAATTCAAAAACGGAACCTGCTGTAGCGTCAAGTTCTTCCCCAGCACCTGGTTCGTCACGCTCATCTCGATACTAAAGCCCAGGAACGACCCCTTCTGCTTGATGCCCAGCCCGGGGGTGCCGGCATTTTGGAGGTTGATGGGGATGGGGTTTGTGAGGACGGCGGGGGTGGGGAGGGGCGGGGGGGCGAGGGTGCCGGGGTTGTAGGCTGTGACGCCGGTGTAGGCGGCGGGGGTGCCGGAGATGGCGGGCGCGGTGGTGAAGACGACTTGGGTGGGCGTGTAGACCGCTACGGTCGCATGGGTTAGGGTTAAGAACAGGGTGAGGCCTAGCAAGAGGCGGGAGGGCGGTGAGGGGCCCATCGAGGTACAAGGGAAATGTGTGGAGTGATGAGATCAATTGCGTTGCTAATCCCGATCGGCATGTCGGCGGTGCTACTTTTAGCCCAACGCCGTGTGCGTCCTGCAGACAGCCGTCTCGACGCCGTATCCATAATTATCTCTGTGCCATGTCGAGCGGCCATGTTACGGTGACGGCAACTTCATCTCGAGACTCGACCACAATTCAAATATTGATGCGCCGCCCTCATGTCATCACACGTCGCTGATGCGCCATCAAGGTACGGCGCTCAACATCAATTTCGGCCTTGCTTGCGCTCAGCTTGAACTTGTGGCCATACCGGGCCGCCGCCAACGCGCTGCGCAAATGTCACAAGTTGATCTGGCAAACCTTTCAAGATCCCCATCACTCGGTAAACCGACCAATTCACGCACTACTGTATGTACGCCGCGGCCTCCTTCCGACTACTTCAAATTTCCCGCCTCTATTAACAAATAACCCGATCCAGCCCCCAAGGGGCCTGCCATGCATTCACTGGCATCGACCTGCCTGCCTGCCTGCCTCCAAAACGTCTCTTGTGTTGACATACAAGCAGCAATAACACACCCAGGATAGAGTTCTTTTAAGCTAGATTAAAAGGCTAGTCAAAAGAACGTGTATTAGTAGGTAAATACATCGTAGTTAAAATAACGAGAGTTTACGACGTAAAATAGCCTTCCCAAAGTAAGACGACTTGAGTACAGCTTCGTGGAATAAGGAGTCAGTTCGAATAAAGCAAGAAAGAAAGGACACTCAAACCTTGGCGAGTTTGTTGCCGGATTCAACGGAATTAACTTGTCTTGAAGTCACGCGGTGCGAAAGGGCTCATGAAAGGTGAGGTTTCAGGAGCCCTTTGCAACAGCTTGAAACAAGGGGTTTACAAACGAGTCAAAAGGTCTGTCAAAACAAAACATTTTGACAGGTCTTTCAACCGTGTTGAAACAAAGAGTTTTCCTAATTAGGAAAACGCGTCTGAAAACCACAGGTTTTCATCTACCCTGGGGTGCACCCCAGGGTACACCCTCGGGTACACCTGCAGGTACACCTTTGGGCAGGGTCGGGAAGCCTCGGACCCTCAAAACAAAAGGTCAGTGTCAAACCCCGACCCCCCGCGAGGGATCGGGTAAATATATTCATTGTAGTACTTACATGGCGCGCCCTACGTATTCTACCCACATTCTCCCGCGTCCGTCTTCGCCGCGCGTCCGTCTTGGTGGATCTGAGCAGGGTTTTGTTGAGTTCAAGTTTTTTTTCCCCGTGAAGGGCACGCACTTAAGATTCAAGGCATTCAAGTGTGACCTATGCTTGTGTATTCAATCCGCCTCAGCCTGTAGTAGATACATCAGATACCTGGAAGAGCGAGTCAGCAAACGAATTGAAGATAATTGGAAGGAGGCGCACCGTATGTACACTCTGCTTGAGCTTTGCGTTCCATCTATGTACAATAAGTATTTACAACTAATACGAAGCAAGCCACGCGTGCTGCAAATCAACCCTGAAGAAGGTGAGCAACGACAGAAGGCCGGGAGAAATACGACTTACCGCTCTTCGCGTTCACCGAGGAGGGCCAACGCCGCCCGCACGCGCTCGTGAACCGTCAAGAAACCCCCGTGCCTTCGGAGCCACCAGAACTCTTGATGGCGGGTGTCGCATCGCGGCGCAGGACACTGGAAGGCCGCGCGATTGTTGTTGTCCTCGATGTCGAGGAGAGTGTGGCAAAGTCGTTCTGGAGGAATATTGATCAGAGGAATATTGATCAGAGGCGTTGCAAGAACGATGAAGGACTCACCCGCGACCATGCGATTGCGCACGCGGAATGACCACACCCAAAAGTGCGACTGGAAGACGTCGCATTTTCGATACCGGAGCTGGCGCTTGTGGACATCGACCGTGACGCCGATCTTGAGGCGAAAGTGGTCGAGGAACTGGCTGTCGCCGATGCGATGGGCGTGCCAGTCCCCCAAGTTCCAGTCGTCGACGAGGCCGAGGACGTACACGAAGCCGGGACCCTCCCGCGCGAATCTGCTGGGAAACCCGGCCAGCGCTGCGATGCGAGCGAGCGGGTGCAGGTTGTTGCTTCAAGTCCGTGAGCGACGATCGCGAAGGAGGGGAACACCCTGCTCACATTTGCCTCAGCGACGGGGGAGTGAAGAGGTGGAGGGCGCGCAGTAGGCGGCGCCGTAGTATTCGCACCACTGGAGGGCGGAGAAGGGCGGCGCGAAGAAGAGATGGTCGATCAGCGCGATGACGAGGAGCACGGCGACGAGAAGGGCGGCGACGGCGGTGGCGACGAGCGCGAGCATGGTGGCGGCGGTAGTCGCGGCGACGTTGGTGGTAGTGGTGGTGCTGCTGGTGGGTGTCGCTGCGCCGCTCCCGACGGATTGACCGATTCGGGACGGTGGTGGTGGTTGGAGGTTAACAGAGGTTGGGGGTGACGGCCGGCGGGACCGCGCTTTTATAGGTCGGGGCGGGTGCTGCTGGTGTTAGGTGTCGCCGCGCCGCACCGCTCCCGACGGATTAACCGATTCGGGACGGTGGTGGTGGTTAGAGGTTAAGAGAGGTCGGAGGGAACGGGCCGCGCGACCGCGCTTTTATAGGCCGTGGCGGGTGCTGGTGTTGGATGTCGCCGCGCTGCGCCGCTCCCGACGGATTAACCGATTCGGGAGGGTAGTGGTGGTTAGAGGTCAAGAAAGGTCGGAGGGAACGGGCCGCGCAACCGCGCTTTTATAGGCGAGTTGGAGGCGGGCGAGCGGGATTTGGAGCGACGGCGACCCGGAGAGCGTCGGGTGATGGTAAGGGTGGGTGGGTAGGGTGCGGGTCGCAGGGGTGGGCGGTGGTAGGGCGTCGAGAGATAGGTCGAGAGAGTCGGGTGCGGCGTCGAGATGGACGAGTGGCTTGCACTCGGGGACCTCGGTGTCGAGTACGTTCAAGGGCGCGAGGTCGGGGCGGGGGGCGGGTGCAGCGGGCCGGGATGCCGGACAGTGAGGGTGATTTGGTCAACGATACCCAAGAACGCGCGGCGCTGGGTGAGTGGGGAGCTAAGGAGGAAGGAAGGTCGTTTACAGTTCCTAGGCCCACATTGGACTTAATTTTTAATATGCTAAGATTGTTTCGACTGCAAAGTACGCGTTAGTTCGGCGGGTTATGAACGAAGAACTTTTGCGGCTTACCAAAAGTACAGAAGTGATGTAATGCATAACGCGCGGGAGTTTTGGGCAGCTGGGATAAGACGTGCTTGAGCTTGATTCGAAGATGGGTCAAAAATTGGAATTAGCGGGTGAGAAAAAAAACCGACCTCCGAGAAACGAGGTACGGCCGCAGCGCTCGGAATCCCAGGGAGTGCAGAAAGTACAGGGACTGCGGGGTGGAGCTTTTGCGCAGACTAAAAGTCTCGCCGAGTGATTGACACTCGGGGAGGGGGGGGGTCAGGCGTCGCGCGAAGCTCGAAACGGTCGGCCACTCGGGGGCGAGTCGGCGCGAGCCGGGGGGAACTCGACGATGACGATGGCGAGGCCGGTATTAAGGCGCAGGGCGGGAACTCATTTAATACGACAAAATTAGTTTCGGCTGCAAAGAGATGCATTACTTCGGCGGGTAGTTGACGAAGGACTTGGGGGGCTTACCAAAAGCAAGGGAGGCGTGCAGAACACCATACGCGTAAGTCTTGAGCGGCTGGGATCAGAGGTGATGGAGCTGGATTCGAAGATGGGTCAAAAATTCGAACTAGCGGGTCAGAAAAAAAGCTGACCTCGGAGTTTATCTCGCTGTTCAGCGTGAGCGGAGGAAGCTCTTGCACGATTTCCAGGTGAAATTACCCGCGTCGGGAAATATTCATTGAAATAGTAAATAAAAATCGTTTCACCTGCAAAAACAAGTATTAGTTGGGTGGGTAGCGAACAGGGAGCTCAAGGGGCCTACCAAAAGCTGGATAGGGATGTGGAGCATCGCCCGCGGAAGTTTGTAGCGGCTGGGAGCGAAGGTGCTAGTGCTGCAGTGGAATATGGTCAAAAAAGCGGAAATATCAAGTCAGCGAAAACTGACCTTGAAGCTTTTTGTGGGGGCGAGTGGGAGCGCGAGGGTCATTGAATAGGTTTTGAGGAGATTTCGCGCTGTCGAGAGCCTTTATAACGGAGATTTCGTCTACACCCTCGGAGAGGCTCAAATGCGGGTCGTGATTTTGAGGAGAAACAAAGTGCCGCAGAATCGCGCAGAGGCCCAGGGAGTTCAGCAAGCACAGGGAAAGCAGCTTGGAGACTTTGCGCGGGCTGAAAGTCTCGCCGAGTGATTGACACTCGGGGGAGGGTCAGCCATCGCGCGTTTGGCGCCAGGATCGTAGCAGTGGGCGAGTGGGGGGCCGAATGGCGAGAATTGGAGTCGATTTGGGTCCCAGAGAGCGAGTGAAACTGGTATTGGGCCACTTGCGGGTCTTGCTTCTGGGTCGCGGGTCAGGGAAATTTCCCCAGCGAAGCTCGGCGATATTGCAGCGCGGCGAGTGGTTAACACATCGCTGGCTTTCGCCTTGTTCCCCGCGGGCTCCAGCTGTCACACCGAGCGATCTACGCTCGGTGGACTATGGTGGTCGATGGCAAGCCTGTCACTGCCCTTGTCACAAGCCGTGACCCCCTATGCCCGCACTCAAAAAATATTTTCAATTTGCCCTCAGGCTCACACGGCTCATTCTTACAGTACGGACAGTTCACAAGGGAAATGGACTACAATTTTCCGGCCGAACTCCTCGCGGGGGTCGGGTAAAATATATTCACGTGTATACTACTTACATAGGCGCCCTACGTAGTCTATCCGTATTCTTCTGCACAGCCTGCAGTCCGCATGCTCCTCCATTCCCTGAGCATCCCTGCCCCGCGTCCGTCTTTGTGGATCTGAGCAGGGTTTTATTGAGTTCAAGTTTTTTTTTTCCCGTTAAGGGCACGCACTTAAGATTTAAAGCTTTCGAGTAGAATGCGCGCCGCGCGCGATGTATTCAATCCGCCTCAGCCTGTAATAGATACATCAGATATCTGGAAAGGCAAGTCAGCAAACGAAATGAAGATGAATGGAAAAAACGCACCCTATGTGCACTCTGCTCGAGCTTTGCGTTTCATCTATGTACAGCAAGTATCTACAACTAATAAGAAGCCAGCCACGCGTGCTGCAGATCAATCCTGAAGAAGGTGAGCAACGACAGAAGGCCGAGAGAAATACGACTTACCGCTCTTCGCGTTCACCGAGGAGGGCCAACGCCGCCCGCACGCGCTCGTGAACCGTCAAGAAACCCCCGTGCCTTCGGAGCCACCAGAACTCTTGATGGCGGGTGTCGCATCGCGGCGCAGGACACTGGAAGGCCGCGCGAACATTGTTGTCCTCGATGTCGAGGAGAATGTGACAAAGTCGTTCTGGAGGAATATTAAGCAAAGGCGTTCCAAGAAACGAGGAAGAACTCACCCGCGACCATGCGATTGCGCACGCGGAAGGACCACACCCAAAAGTGCGACTGGAAGACGTCGCATTTTCGATACCGGAGCTGGCGCTTGTGGACATCGACCGTGACGCCGATCTTGAGGCGAAAGTGGTCGAGGAACTGGCTGTCGCCGATGCGATGGGCGTGCCAGTCCCCCAAGTTCCAGTCGTCGACGAGGCCGAGGACGTACACGAAGCCGGGACCCTCCCGCGCGAATCTGCTGGGAAACCCGGCCAGCGCTGCGATGCGAGCGAGCGGGTTCAGGTCGTTGCTGCAAGTCCGTGAGCGACGATCGCGAAGAAGGGGAACACCCTGCTCACATTTGCCTCAGCGACGGGGGGGTGAAGAGGTAGAGGGCGCGCAGGCCGCAGGCGGCGCCGTAGTATTCGCACCACTGGAGGGCGGAGAAGGGCGGCGCGAAAAAGAGATAGTCGACGAGCGCGACGACGACGAGCGCGGCGACGAGAAGGGCGGTAACGGTGACGACGACGAGCGCGAGCATGGCGGAGGTGGTGACGCCGGCGACGTTGTTGGTAGTGGTGGTGCTGCTGGTGGTGGGTGTCGCTGCGCCGCTCCCGACGGATTGACCGATTCGGGACGGTGGTGGTGGTGGTGGTTGGAGGTTAAGAGAGGTCGGGGGTGACGGCCCGCGCGACCGCGCTTTTATAGGCCGGGGCGGGTGCTGGTGTTGGATGTCGCCGCGCTGCGCCGCTCCCGACGGATTAACCGATTCGGGACGGTGGTGGTGGTTAGAGGTTAAGAGAGGTCGGAGGGAACGGGCCGCGCAACCGCGCTTTTATAGGCGGGTCGGAGGCGGGCGAGCGGGATTCGGAACGACGGCGAACGTCGGGTGTGGACCGCGAATTCGAAGGTGGTAGGGGTGGGTGGGTAGGGTGCGGGTCGCAGGGGTGGGCGGTGGTAGGGCGTCGAGAGATAGGTCGAGAGAGTCGGGTGCGGCGTCGAGATGGACGAGTGGCTTGCACTCGGGGACCTCGGTGTCGAGTACGTTCAAGGGCGCGAGGTCGGGGCGGAGGGCGGGTGCAGCGGGCCGGGATGCCGGACGGTGAGGGCGATTTTGGTGAGCGATACCCAAGAACGCGGGCCTCTGGGTGAGTGGGGAGCTGAGGGGGTAGGAAGCTTGTTTACAATTTCTAGGCCCACATTGACGCGTAAGCTTGAACTTGATTTTTAATATAATAAAATTGGTTTCGACTGCAAAGTACGCGTTAGTTCGGCGGGTTATGAACGAAGAACGTGTGCGGCTTACCAAAAGGACGGGAGGGGTGTAATACACCACGCACGGGAGTTTGGAGTGGCTGGGATAAGACGCGAATGAGCTGGATTCGAAGATGGGTCAAAAATTCGAATTAGCGGGTCAGAAAAAAAAACCGACCTCGGAGAAACGAGGTACGGCCGTGGCGTACAGAAGCACAGGGGGTCCAGAAATCGCAGGGAAGGACGTTTGGAACCTTTGCGCGGCCTGAATGGCTCGCCGAGTGATTGACACTCGGGGAGGGTCAGGCGTCGCGCGAAGCTCGGAACGGTCGGCCACTCGGGGGCGAGTCAGGGCGATCGGGGGGACTAGAGAATGACAATAGTCAGGCCGATATTGAGGTGCAGGGCAGGGAGTCATTCAATTATGACATGAAATTAGTTTCAGCTGCAAAGAGATGCATTATTCGGCGGATAGTGGACGAAGAACTTATGGGGCTTACCAAAAGCAAGGCAGGCGTGTAGTACATCATACGCCTGAGTCTTGAGCGGCTGGGATAAGAAGAGGTGATGGAACTGGATTCGAAGATGGGTCAAAATCGGAATTAGCGGGTCAGAAAAAATCGGACCTGGAAGTTTCTCTCACTGTTCAGCATGAGCGGAGGAAGGTATTGCATGATTTCCAGGTGAAATTACCGGCGTAGGGGAATATTCATTGAAATAATAAATAAAATTTGTTTCTACTGCAAAGACAAGTATTAGTTGGGTGGGTATTGGACGAGGGACTTATGGGGCGCACCAGAAGCAGGATAGGGATGTGGAGCATTGCCCGCAGAAGCTTTGAGCGACTGGGAGCGAAGGTGCTAGTGCTGCAGTGGAATATGGTCAAAACAGCGAAAATATAAAGTCAGCGAAAACTGACCTTGAAGCTTTTTGTGGGAGCGAGTGGGAGCGCGGGGTTACTGAATGAGTTTTTGAAGAGATTTCGCGCTGTCGAGAGCCTTTATAACGGAGATTTCGTCTACACCCTCGGAGAGGGTCAAATACGGGTCGTGATTTTGAGGAGAAACAAAGTGCGGCGGGATCGCGCGGAGGCCCAGGGAGTTCAGCAAGCACAGGGAAAGCGGGTTGGAGCCCTTGCGCGGACTGAAAGTCTCGCCGAGTGATTGACACTCGGGGGAGGGTCAGCCATCGCGCGTTTGGCGCCAGGGTCGTAGCAGTGAGCGAGTCAGGGGGCTGAATGGCGAGGATTAGAGTCGATTTGGGTCCCAGAGAGCGAGTGAAACTGGTATTGGGCCACTTGCGGGTCTTGCTTCTGGGTCGCGGGTCAGGTAGATTTCCCGAGCGAAGCTCGGCGATATTACAGCGCGGCGAGTGGTTAACACATCGCTGGCTTTCGCCTTGTTCCCCGCGGGCTCCAGCTGTCACACCGAGCGATCTACGCTCGCTGGACTGTGGTGGTGGTCGATGGCAAGCCTGTCACAACCCTTGTCACACCCTGTGACCCCATATGCCCGCACACACACACACACAGTTCAGGAGAAAATGGAATCGATTTGTCGCGTAGCTAAATTGATATTGTACAGAATAGTGCGATAGTTTTTTTTCTTTCTTCGATTGAACAAATCCGAGTCGCGGTGCATATGATTCAGTCCCATCTTGGCGAGAGCCAGTGTTCTTTTTCCCATGCGTCGTCGCGGACGGAGCCCCCGGTTGGCGAAGAGACTGGGGAATAGGAGATTGGCGAATCGGTTGGCGAAACCTGGTATTGTCTATCAGATTTGTCGTCCGCCACGACCTTCTCTGCTTCCTCCTCTGAACGGCACACGTCGATGCGAGCCTTCCTGTCGCTGGCCCCATCCCAAGCGTCAAAAACGGCGCGACTGATTCAAAGGTGTCATCCAAAATACTGAATTAACGTCTATGGCGGGACTTACACATCGTTCTTGATTATTGTGTCCACTCCGGTAATCGCATAGTAGAGATCCTTGACCTGGATGAAATCGTGGACGAAATCCTGGTCGCGACGGTCGAGCGCGTCCTCCAATTCGTTGATGACGAACACGTCCTTCAATATTGGACACAGTGGGAGGTATAGCCAGGCCCGCGAGAAGTCTGGGGCTGCGTAGATAGGCGCCTGAACGGGGTGGTGCCCGAATCGGAGGAACTCCAGCCCGTCGCTGCCTACTAGTTAACTCTGGAGAAGGATCAGACACCTCCTGCGACTCACAAATCCATGCTTATGAAGCCCATACTAGACGTGAACCATCTCGGGCGTCCAGGGAACAACGGTGTATCTGCCGGAAAGTCCTTGCCCAACGGCGGCCCCTCGAAGTTGTTGGCTACAGGGACGAGGGCGTCTTCCGACATATTCGATGTAGTTCAAAGCGAGGCTGGGGGTTCTGTACGAGATTGCCGAGAGGTTGACCCTCGGGAACGCTGGTACTCCGGCTTGGGACACCGTCGACGAGTTGCGGGTTTACCGCAAAAGGTCGTTGTGGTGGTGGATCAAGTCTGAGCGCTTAAGCCGATGTGACGGTGACCTTGGTCACAGAGTCCGCTTTTGACCCGACGGCCATGTCGGGTCAGCGTTCTTGAGTGCAAGTCACTCAACAACGTTAACGCTGGAACTGGGCTTCTTGAGCGCAGGACGCTCAACAAGTCCCTCGCTCACCTTACCGCGTTTCTTGGGTGCAAGTCATCCAACAAATATGCGCGTACCTACCTCAAGTTGTTCGCTCACCCACTTACCGCGTTTCTTGGATGCAAGTCATCCAACAAATATGGCGCTGGTACCTACCTCAAGCTTCGTTTCGCCGTCTTCAAGTCACCCAATCAAAACATCTTCTCGTTTCCGAGTTTGGTACGTCGTATTCAATTCACTCGCGCGCTGCATTCTGAAGTTCGAATCCAAGTAAAATATCAATTCATCTATGTTAAAGCTCCCTCCTAACATCCACTACAACGAAATCCTTCGAGTCTTTGCCCGCCCCGCCCTTTAAATCCCCGCTAACACTGCCCTTGAGGTTGGTCGTACGGGCCTGAGCTCCCCCGAACGCCCCAGTAACCTTATCCCCACTAACACTGCCCTTGAGGTCGGTCGTACGAGCCCGAGCTCCCCCGAACGCCCCAGCAACCTTGCGCACGGGTCCCACCGTGGCCTCCATGTTCTGGTATACAAACGCCAAGAATCCCAAAACCACCAGCGCTTTTGCGACCCAGACAAGCTTCTCCAAAGTTGTGCCCGTGTTGCGAGCTGGCTGGGCTCTCTTCCAAACGAATATTTCCTCGCAGGAGTCCAAGGATCCCGTCTGAGCCGCGAAAATAACGGATACGTCGTCGACCTCGGCGGTCTGCACAGACTATTGGATCAGCTGTCGCGCGTCAGAAAAAGAGGGACGAACCTCCACCACTTGAACCCACTCCGTCAACCCCACGCTCAACACCGCGAGCTCTGCGCCGGAGCGGGTATCGAAGACGTACACGCACCCATGGTCGCTGCCACAAACGAGAGTTGCGCCTTGCTCGCCGAAGCGGACCTTCCTAGGACGGACGTCTCCACGGCTTCGGTCAATCTCATACCCGTTCGATTTGATCTGGTCAGAGAGCCGGAAGAGGGAGGGACCAGAGTAGGGGTCTTCAACGCAAAAGACACCGTCTCTCCAATGGAACGCCGCGTCTCCACTTGAGGTTGCGATGGTTAGCGAACTACGTCCAATTCCAAATACAAGAGACGTACATTTTCGCTCCCACCGACCAGGCCGACGCCGTTTCTCCAGTCTTGCCGCGGAGCGTGTAACTGGACCGTCCGAGTAAGTCTGTGGCTGCGACCTTCGAACTGCAGACTTACACGGGTCCACTGTTGTGAAAACCTAGCACGATAATATCCCGGTCTTGACTGTTGTCGAAGGCGGCGAATGTGATTGCTTGGGGCGACAGTCGGGAAAACTTCCGGCTGAAGATGTTGGTGGGCGTCCACTTGCCAGTCACAGGGTCCTTGGAAATCGCCCAGGACTGTACGATGTCGTTGCGGCTGCATAGGCAAAGGCGGTTGTTGGTGGAGTCAAATGCCATGGCGGTTATTTCGCTGGGTTCTGGAATTTGGATGGCGAAGGTCTCTTCGAACACCTGTGAAATGAAGGTCAACGTCGTATGAACAAAATCAAGTGCGCTCATACGCGTACCCCGTTTTTTTGACGCCAGCAAAAGAAGTACCCGTTTTGCGTACCGCCATATAAAACGTCGTGCGCCTCGTCCGTTTGACGAGCCCAAATTATGACTAGAGTTGCGCCGCGACTACTGGCGCCACTGGGACGCCGCAGCGGCGACATGTCGGCCACGTTCCAGAGCCATGTTCCTTGCGAGCCTGGATGAAGGTGAACAAATATTCACTCGCGCCGTGACCCCGGCTTACCGCCGCTCGCCAGAATGGTGCCGTTTTCGTTGACGGCCATAGCCATTACATTACCGGGGTGTCTATCGATACCCTGGTGTTGAACGTAGGGGAGACGAGCAGCAGTGCGCATCGGGGCTGAGGGGAGGTTTGAGTTGAGATAATGATGAAAAGTTAGGTTGAGGAGAGAAGCTCCGCGGCGGGTGTCCTCGTATTTATCTTTTGTGCCGCTCACGGTGAACAAAGTGTATACATTCCACAAAGCCAGACAAAGCTCACCAAGCCAGACAAAGAGCTTTGCGACAAAGTCATGATAGCCGGTTGATGGCGGCCCGAGACAAGGAACAAACATCTTTGACACACCGTCCAAGGCTTCTTATACGAGTCTCTCGTCCTTCCCTCTCCATTCCCTCTTCATGGCGTTTCAATTCACCAGTGTACCGACGAAATATGTCGTCCGCCCGCTCCTCGCTCCGCCGTTGCCGGTGACGCTGCCGATACTGCTCACCAATTTGACGCCGCAGCGGTTTCCGGCACCCCGCTTATTGACGAACATCACATCTACCCGCGCGACTACTCCTTTGCCTCCCAGTCCCCCCCCGCGCGCGCCACCCACCCCTCCCCCTCGCGCGTCTACCCCTCGTGCACCGTCTCGCGCACCTACACCTGCGCCTCAGCACCGCTCCAGCGTGAGCCGAGAGAGTTCGCTCTCATCGTTGGAAAGCGAGGACGACAGCGCCGACTCATCTGGGACAGCAAGCGGCTCGAGTAAAATCCCACGGCCCGCGGGTGCCAAGATCCAAACTGTCAAGGACCTGTTCGTGGCTCGTTTCCCCGAGTTGGATCAGGAGCAGCGGAACGCAAAGTACAACGACTTCAGGGTACAATTTTCTTGCATTTCATTCACCTCAAGCTTACTTGTTTAGCAGGGCCGCATTGATCACCTCTGCGGACTGTACTTGCGTCCCACGGTCGCCCTCGCCTACCAGGCTAAGGAAGACGCCGACAAGGTATACGACAAGGTACTGCTCTATTCATTGTTCCATTCACTATATACTCACGAACCGCAGATGGCCGCCAAGTTCCCCTGGCTCACCTCTTACCACAACTATTGGCCCGTGGCGGTCTGTTCGCAGGGCAAGCTTCACAATTCCGCCGCGCGCGCCGTCGAAAAATCCAATAAGAAGGCCGTGGACATCATCCAATCGGTGGCCCCTGCTCGAAGTGGGTCAAAGGGTCCTAAGAAGAGCGTCAGAAAGGTGACTTTGAGGACCCCTAACTAGCACCCCAACTGCTTAATTCCTTACTTGTATTATCTCTATGCAATGCCAATCTTTCGCCCTCTCTCTCTTAGACGTTCGCTATGCCTTGAATTTCTAAAAACAAAATCCGCTTCCGTCAAAAAATCTCATCTAAAACGGGACATCGGTCGTCGGTCCGATGTTTAATTTTAAAATTTAAAATCTGCCTAGTCGCTCGTCAGAGAAAGTCCCTGACCAATCTCCCCCGACCAATTGAATCTCCCTGCTAAACCGGAGGACGTTGGTAGTCAGCAAACGCAGTCAGTGAGCCTCGCGCTGTATACCCTTCTGCATACCTTCTTCCGTTGTAAATCTTTTCAACTTATTAAACAATTCACGCGTCGACTATCCAGTGCCGCGTTGCTGGTCCACCCTACTGCTCTAACTGAAACAATGCCGGCCCTGCTTGAGAGAGCACTAACTTCATTCCTACGCGAAGTGATGTCCAGGAAATTCTTTAATGCGTTTGTTACAGTTCGAAGGGTGCTATTTAGTCCCAGGTTGGCGAACCCTAGTGATACTCATCATCCCATTGCTCCCTTTCTCTATCCTCCTTGTAGTTTTCAATCAACAGTTCGGCTTCCGCTTTTGACGTGTACGCGTTGATGATGGCGTCCGCAACGCCTACACTGAGCCAAGCTTCGTAAAGTGCGCGACTAGTTCAAACAGGTCAGCGTATCTCCCTGCTTGGCCTGCAACATGCCTCTTACACATTGTTCGTTATCACCGTCTCCACTTCTTCAATCGCATAGTAGAGATCCTTCACTTGGACAAAATCATCGTCGCGACGTACGAACGTCTCTTTATATGGGGCACAAATTGCGAGATATCGCCAGGCGATCAGGAAATCTTCGGACGCGTAAATTGGATGTGACGCGGGATGGTACCCGTAGCTGCGTGTATTCAGTGTATGACTGCCAGAAAGTTAGCCATGATATATAGTTATAAATGCGACGTACAAATTCTTGCTTATCTGCCCGTCATTGGACGTGTACCACCTGGCTGACGATGGAAGTACGTTGTAAACTTCCTCCCAGCCCTGAACTTGATTCTCTATAGGGACGAGGGCGTCTTCCGACATATTCGATGTAGTTCAAAGCGAGGCTGGGGGTTCTGTACGAGATTGCCGAGAGGTTGACCCTCGGGAACGCTGGTACTCCGGCTTGGGACACCGTCGACGAGTTGCGGGTTTACCGCAAAAGGTCGTTGTGGTGGTGGATCAAGTCTGAGCGCTTAAGCCGATGTGACGGTGACCTTGGTCACAGAGTCCGCTTTTGACCCGACGGCCATGTCGGGTCAGCGTTCTTGAGTGCAAGTCACTCAACAACGTTAACACTGGAACTGGGCTTCTTGAGCGCAGGACGCTCAACAAGTCCCTCGCTCACCTTACCGCGTTTCTTGGGTGCAAGTCATCCAACAAATATGCGCGTACCTACCTCAAGTTGTTCGCTCACCCACTTACCGCGTTTCTTGGATGCAAGTCATCCAACAAATATGGCGCTGGTACCTACCTCAAGCTTCATTTCACCGTCTTCAAGTCACTCAATTAAAACATTTCGTTTTGTATGTTGTATATCGCCGAGCTTCGCTGGGCAAATTTACCTGACCCGCGAGCCAGAATCAAGACCCGCAAGTGGCTCAATACCAGTCTCACTCGCTCCAATTATCGCCATTCAGCCCCTGACTCGCGGGCCGCTGCGGTCTTGGCACCAAACGCGCGATGGCTGACCCTCCCGAATGTCAATCACTCGGCGAGACTTTCAGTCCGCGCAAAGGCTCCAACCCGCTTTCCCCTGTGCTTCCTGAACTCCCTGGGCCTCCGCGCGCTGCCGCGGCACTTTGTTTCCCCTCAAACCCACGACCCGCATTTGACCCTCCGAGGGTGTAGGCAGAATCTCCGTTGTAAAGGCTCTCGACAGCGCGAAACCTCCTCAAAACTCATTCAATGACACCCGCGCTCCCACTCGCCTGCACAAAAAGCTTCCAGGTCAGTTTCGCTGACTTGATATTTTCGCTTTTTTTGAGCATATTCCACTCCAGCACCAGCACCTTCGCTCCCAGCCGCTCAAAACTCACGTGGGCGATGCTCCACATCCCTATCCAGCTTTTTGTAGGCCTCTTGAGCTCCCTGTTCGCTACCCACCCAATTAACACTTGTCTTTGCAGTAGAAACAAATTTTATTTATTATTTCAATGAATATTCCCCTACGCCGGTAATTTCACCTGGAAATCATGCAATACCTTCCTCCGCTCATGCTGAACAGTGAGAGAAACTTCCAGGTCCGATTTTTTCTGACCCGCTAATTCCGATTTTGACCCATCTTCGAATCCAGTTCCATCACCTCTTCTTATCCCAGCCGCTCAAGACTCAGGCGTATGATGTACTACACGCCTGCCTTGCTTTTGGTAAGCCCCATAAGTTCTTCGTCCACTATCCGCCGAATAATGCATCTCTTTGCAGCTGAAACTAATTTCATGTCATAATTGAATGACTCCCTGCCCTGCACCTCAATATCGGCCTGACTATTGTCATTCTCTAGTCCCCCCGATCGCCCTGACTCGCCCCCGAGTGGCCGACCGTTCCGAGCTTCGCGCGACGCCTGACCCTCCCCGAGTGTCAATCACTCGGCGAGCCATTCAGGCCGCGCAAAGGTTCCAAACGTCCTTCCCTGCGATTTCTGGACCCCCTGTGCTTCTGTACGCCACGGCCGTACCTCGTTTCTCCGAGGTCGGTTTTTTTTTCTGACCCGCTAATTCGAATTTTTGACCCATCTTCGAATCCAGCTCATTCGCGTCTTATCCCAGCCACTCCAAACTCCCGTGCGTGGTGTATTACACCCCTCCCGTCCTTTTGGTAAGCCGCACACGTTCTTCGTTCATAACCCGCCGAACTAACGCGTACTTTGCAGTCGAAACCAATTTTATTATATTAAAAATCAAGTTCAAGCTTACGCGTCAATGTGGGCCTAGAAATTGTAAACAAGCTTCCTACCCCCTCAGCTCCCCACTCACCCAGAGGCCCGCGTTCTTGGGTATCGCTCACCAAAATCGCCCTCACCGTCCGGCATCCCGGCCCGCTGCACCCGCCCTCCGCCCCGACCTCGCGCCCTTGAACGTACTCGACACCGAGGTCCCCGAGTGCAAGCCACTCGTCCATCTCGACGCCGCACCCGACTCTCTCGACCTATCTCTCGACGCCCTACCACCGCCCACCCCTGCGACCCGCACCCTACCCACCCACCCCTACCACCTTCGAATTCGCGGTCCACACCCGACGTTCGCCGTCGTTCCGAATCCCGCTCGCCCGCCTCCGACCCGCCTATAAAAGCGCGGTTGCGCGGCCCGTTCCCTCCGACCTCTCTTAACCTCTAACCACCACCACCGTCCCGAATCGGTTAATCCGTCGGGAGCGGCGCAGCGCGGCGACATCCAACACCAGCACCCGCCCCGGCCTATAAAAGCGCGGTCGCGCGGGCCGTCACCCCCGACCTCTCTTAACCTCCAACCACCACCACCACCACCGTCCCGAATCGGTCAATCCGTCGGGAGCGGCGCAGCGACACCCACCACCAGCAGCACCACCACTACCAACAACGTCGCCGGCGTCACCACCTCCGCCATGCTCGCGCTCGTCGTCGTCACCGTTACCGCCCTTCTCGTCGCCGCGCTCGTCGTCGTCGCGCTCGTCGACTATCTCTTTTTCGCGCCGCCCTTCTCCGCCCTCCAGTGGTGCGAATACTACGGCGCCGCCTGCGGCCTGCGCGCCCTCTACCTCTTCACCCCCCCGTCGCTGAGGCAAATGTGAGCAGGGTGTTCCCCTTCTTCGCGATCGTCGCTCACGGACTTGCAGCAACGACCTGAACCCGCTCGCTCGCATCGCAGCGCTGGCCGGGTTTCCCAGCAGATTCGCGCGGGAGGGTCCCGGCTTCGTGTACGTCCTCGGCCTCGTCGACGACTGGAACTTGGGGGACTGGCACGCCCATCGCATCGGCGACAGCCAGTTCCTCGACCACTTTCGCCTCAAGATCGGCGTCACGGTCGATGTCCACAAGCGCCAGCTCCGGTATCGAAAATGCGACGTCTTCCAGTCGCACTTTTGGGTGTGGTCCTTCCGCGTGCGCAATCGCATGGTCGCGGGTGAGTTCTTCCTCGTTTCTTGGAACGCCTTTGCTTCATATTCCTCCAGAACGACTTTGTCACATTCTCCTCGACATCGAGGACAACAATGTTCGCGCGGCCTTTCAGTGTCCTGCGCCGCGATGCGACACCCGCCATCAAGAGTTCTGGTGGCTCCGAAGGCACGGGGGTTTCTTGAACGTTCACGAGCGCGTGCGCGCGGCGTTGGCCCTCCTAGGTGAACGCGAAGAACGGTAAGTCGTATTTCTCTCAGCCCTCTGTCGTTGCTCACGTTCTTCAGGATTGATCTGCAGCACGCGTGGCTGGCTTCGTATTAGTTGTAAATACTTATTGTACATAGATGGAACGCAGAGCTCGAGCAGAGTGTACATAGGGTGCGTTTTTTTTCATTCATTTTCATTTCGTTTGCTGACATGCCTTTCCAGATATCTGATGTATCTATTACAGGCTGAGGCGGATTGAATGCAAAAGCATGGGTTACACTCGAATGCCTTGAATCTTAAGTGTGTGCCCTTCACGGGGAAAAAAAACTTGAACTCAACAAAACCCTGCTCAGATCCACCAAGACGGACGCGCGGCGAAGACGGACGCGGGAGAATGTGGGTAGAATACGTAGGGCGCGCCATGTAAGTACTACAATGAATATATTTACCCGATCCCTCGCGGGGGGTCGGGGTTTGACACTGACCTTTTGTTTTGAGGGTCCGAGGCTTCCCGACCCTGCCCAAAGGTGTACCTGCAGGTGTACCCGAGGGTGTACCCTGGGGTGCACCCCAGGGTAGATGAAAACCTGTGGTTTTCAGACGCGTTTTCCTAATTAGGAAAACTCTTTGTTTCAACACGGTTGAAAGACCTGTCAAAATGTTTTGTTTTGACAGACCTTTTGACTCGTTTGTAAACCCCTTGTTTCAAGCTGTTGCAAAGGGCTCCTGAAACCTCACCTTTCATGAGCCCTTTCGCACCGCGTGACTTCAAGACAAGTTAATTCCGTTGAATCCGGCAACAAACTCGCCAAGGTTTGAGTGTCCTTTCTTTCTTGCTTTATTCGAACTGACTCCTTATTCCACGAAGCTGTACTCAAGTCGTCTTACTTTGGGAAGGCTATTTTACGTCGTAAACTCTCGTTATTTTAACTACGATGTATTTACCTACTAATACACGTTCTTTTGACTAGCCTTTTAATCTAGCTTAAAAGAACTCTATCCTGGGTGTGTAAGCAAAGCTGAAGCAGGAACAACAGCAAGGAAGTAGGTTGTCTTTTATATTTCTTTTACCTTCCAAAGGTAGTCTGGTGCTTGGCTACAGAGGACTACAGAGCTCGAGCCATCGATTACAGACGACTACAGAATTTCGCAGTTGACTACACGGGCTCATATACCGTCCAAATATTTTGGTGGTGGAATCCAGGTGGAAACAGGGTTTCTGCTGCACATCTTCACACTTTTCGGTAACTGTTGCAACTTTTCTCTGTGTCTGTCGTCGCTGCATGAAGGTGAAACGCAAGTAAAGCCTCCACGAATTCCTGGTCACCTGGTGGACGTTGATCATTTTCATTTGAGCCTGTACTTAGTTCAGGCCCCGAGTTCGGTTGAAGGTAGCAGGGAAGCTATACAATCAGATTGTCAACCCCCAAATGATCAACTGCTCCACCAGTGATTCGACTCCCCACAAGATAGGAGAAAACACAAGTTAAACCTCGTCCTCAATTAATGGCCGGGATGAGCGCCAATCTGAGGGAGAGCTAGTGCCAAGTGGCCCCTTCTCACATGCTTATTATCAATATCATACTGAGATTCAAATAAATTCTTGCCGGCGCCTCTTTCGTGTCTCCGGACTGATTGGGTCTGCTGTGGCGGCTGGTGGCGGCAATCTACAGCTACTTAATAGGACTAATTACATCGGCCAAAATACAACACTGACAACGGTAACCCTAGACCGAGATGTCACCTAATAATATTGATGTCGACTTGCGAATCAACTTGCAACCACTTACTCAATGCAAGCAAGATGTGGACCGACATGCGAGTGATACCATGAGGATGTGAACTCGAGGAGGTTACTTGCAAGTAAAAACCCGAAACGACAGGGCTACACCGGCTATGTTGATGACATCGCGCGCTGTTGAGGTGCCGCTTTTTCCTGATGTGATCACTACAGTGACTGCTGTAATCTCCCACATCTCGAAACTTCGACATGCGAAAGTACCCGAGGCATGCACAGCATCGGTCTTTTGCCTCTGCGTCCACTGCTGCAGCAACTTATCCCCTCATCGCTTCCTTGGCCAGGTCTGTCTCCGTTGTATCCAAACTTCTGTGATCTGTGGCTGATAAGTGGTGTCCACAGCATTCTCTGACTCCGCGTCTCTAACGGTTCTCACTGGCCATGCTACATCGCACTGGTGAATCCTACCAAACAGTGAATACCTACATCTCTGGTGAGGAAAATATTAGTTGACAAACCAAAATTGTTGCTCACTTTTGCTCAGGTGGCGTAGGAGGCAATGGTGGAAGTGGTGGTATCCAGGGGGGTGCCGCGGGTACCGGGGAGGGCCCGAGCATGAATTATGATTTCACCGGAGTTGGAAACCTCACCATGAATAATCAGTAAATGACTCGTTTTCTCACCCAATATCGTTTCTCAAACAACGTAGTGACTTCCGGGTTCATGACTCAAATTTATACACGGTTGCTGGCGACGTGTCTCTTACGATCCAGAACAACCGAGTCGATGAATCGCCTATTAGGCTCCCACCATTCAGAACTTTGGAGCTGGCGGCTGACAGCCGTGAATTGTCTGGTCCTATGAGGAACCTGCGGCATGGGATGCAAGTGAGGTCGGGACCGTACGGTGTGTTTCAAATGGAATTCCAAGTTTCCCTGTTTCTCACACCGAAAAGATATTCCATCTCGTCCCCCTCCTTCAGTGACAGGTTTCGATCCGGAAAACCTGTCGTCCGGCACAGACACCTCTTTCCCGAGGCGTTCCATTCTCGCACCTGATCCTCTACCCTATACGGCGGCACAATTGAATCCTAACACGGTTTTCTCTCGGTCTCCTTCCCCCCCGCCTACCTTCGAGTATCAGCAGCGTACCAATGAAGAAGGCATCAACAATTTCTCTACTTTGTGGCCAGGCAAGAATAATTATCCGACATTCACCCCACCACAGTCTCTACACGGTGGAACATTCATCACCGGAGAGACCGTCAACCTCCGCCACGGGGAACCAGGAATACACATCCTCCATCGCGCGGTTGCTTTAGAGGCACTATACGACTCCACAGAGAGTTTTCCTCAGCCCAAATGCCATCCCGAAACACGCACAGAATTGCTCGACAAAGTCGTTCACTGGGCTACTGCCCCAGAGCCGGAGTACGCGATCCTGTGGCTGCATGGTCCTGCAGGGGCCGGTAAATCCGCTGTTATGCAGACTGTGTGTCAGCGATTGCAGGATGCTGGTCGACTTGGTGGCAGCTTTTTCTTCAAGAGAGGCCATCCGACTTGTGGTAACGCAAAAGTACTCTTCGCGACGCTTGCTTACCAGCTTGCACTCCATCGACACGAGCTTAACACCCCAATCTCACGCATTGCAGAAATGGACCCGTCGGTTCTGGGGAGAAGTATGGATGTGCAACTGCGCCGCCTGATCCTTGAGCCGTGCAAAATGCTCCAGGATGACACACCCTCAATTCTCCTGATTGATGGCTTGGACGAGTGTGAAGGGCACAATATCCAGCGTGAAATCCTACGCTTGATAGGATATGCTGCCAACTATGGCTCTCGGCTTCGGATCCTTGTCGCCAGCAGACCGGAACCGCATATTCAAGAAACACTCGGGGAGGAGTTGTTCTGCGACTTTACTACTTCCATCGACATCCGACAGTCATACAAAGACGTCCGGACTTATCTTCATACTGAATTCTCCCGTATTCATCGGGAACACACCACTATGCGAAACATTCCGACTCCATGGCCGTCACCTGAAATTCTGGAGATGCTGGTTGAAAATTCATCTGGCTACTTCATCTATGCATCAACGATTATCAAGTTCATCGAAGACGAGTACTCCCGACCGTTCAAGCGATTGGACATTATTCAAAACCTTGTCCCTTGTGATGATCCGGAATCACCATTCAAGACTCTTGATCAGCTTTACATCCATATCCTACGGGATGTTCCTGTCCGAAATCATCCCCGTCTCTGTGACATCTTGTCTGTCATCCTCAACTTTCCATCACCGCAGGGGATTAGTGTGCCGGAGATCGAAGCACTGCTTGGTCTTGAACCTGGCGAGGTTTCATTGATTCTTCGTCCCCTACACTCTGTCCTCAGATTGCCTTCTGATTGTCGCAGCAGGATAGAAGTATACCATGCGTCGTTTCGCGATTTTTTGAACAAACAAGAACGTTCATTAGATTTCTATGTTGGTTCCCCAACACACCGAGCAAAATTGGCTCGCTCAATTCTCAACGCACTTGCATCCACGCATCAAGATTCACCGCGAAAGGATCCTGAGGAGTGGTGGTTCACCTGGTATGTACACACAAGGTACCACTGAAAGAATAGTCCTCTCAATTCTGCTATGTGTAGGACCCTCGGGGAAAAAGCAGCATGGATTGTGTTTATGGCTTCCATCCCACCTTCTGCAGATTTTGTGCCCCTCATCCGAGTGGTTAATCCAGATTTTGTGTTCTGCGAGTACTTTCCCGACAATGCAATAGAAAGCTTTTTGATCTGGCTGAAAGTATGTCTTCAAATCTCCTCGCACCTTTGTTCTCACACAGATTCCGTTATGAAGAGAATTCAACCTATTCCTGAAGATTTGATCCACCGCTGGGAAGACTATCGCTTTATGCACTCATACCAGATTGCCCACGGTTCTGTCGCACAGGAATTACTCCAAGAACGCAAGATGTGTCCAGAAAGGACCGATACCCAAATTTTGAATCCATCCCTTTACGTGATCCATACTCTACACAGTCGGATAAACAGTGAATTACAGGCCACACTTGTGACCTTCCGGGAACTCTTGTTGCGGTCTCCCCACATGATTCACTTTTTCCAAGCCATAAGACTGCTGATCTCCGACAATGAAAGCTATCTTGTGGACGGCATTCAAGAAGAACTGTTTTTCATCCGCATTGTATTGGACCTATCGTGGGATGATATCCAGGAGTGCATCTGCTCTCTACGCCCACTTGTAGCCCAGAAACCCCTGTTTTTCCTCACAATATTTTTGTTCCTGCCTACATTCTGTCGGGAACTGGGCAGTCTATACCCTGAACCTATTGTTTCCAGAGACTTGGCTCATGGATCCATTCGACTGATACGGTGGATTCAAAGGGGAGACTTACGGGAGCTTGCTTGGTAAGCAGATGATTATCATTTGCATGATACCAACCAATGATTTTTAGGTGGTCCCAGAGAAACAGTACAAAATTTGGATCATATCATTGTCCACAGTGGGGCCGATACATTCGATCCTCTCCACAATCAGATCCTGAGCTACTCCAGGATCTGCATCAATCCTCTCCATCTTGGGATGTGGATTTTCATGACCAGGGGGAGTTAGCTGATCTCGAACCTGTGGAATTCTATGATGTTATTCAATGGCTCAAGGTCAGCTATCACGTGTTATTGACCCTTTCTCATATGCATGCATATCTTGAAGGCATCCTCCAAACCTCAACCCGACTTGATTGCCCGCTGGCAGAGCTATTTAATGAAGAATATAGTTCAAACAAGGGAGAGTATGGTTCAAAGAGGGGAGAGTATGGAGAATTACAGTGATGACCAACTCGAGCAGAGGTGGCAGGACAATTTGAAGAGGGAGGTAGACTTTTATGGACCGCCTCAGGCGGTTGATGAGGAAGTCATCCGATGCTGGGAGAGTTGTCTTGAGAGGCTAAAAACTAGAACCTTGCAAGAATACCTCTCGAAGTTTGTTAATTGATGGATAGTTGAACTCAAATAGAACCCAAATCCTTCCAACCAATATAACAAGTGCCGTCTAGCAGCAAATCAACCAATCCTTCCAACCGTCGAGTTCAACTCCTTCAACACAAGTAGCGCGCAAGTACGGGAATTCCTGCCAAAGTATATGACAGTTGCAACTCAGATAGATTCACAGTAGACCAAAGGCAAATTTAATTCCAATCCAATAACTTTGTACCGTCCTGTTTGATTATCATTCCCGTTCCGTTCCGTTCCCGTTCCCGTGCAAGGTTGTTCTGTTCTGTTCCATACACAGCTAGAGCGTCAGAGAAAGTCACAGGGATCACCTGGGCGTAGATTGTTTTTATTCCTAGAAATTACACCTCCTTTTATACTATAACTGTTTATCCCTGCCAAATATATAATTACAGCCATAAACTTCATGTCCAATCTTCCGAAACCGTGTCCTCCATGCAGATTCAAGAAGTCTTGCCCAAATCCGGGCCATATTTCCCTTCAATTGGCTGTGTTTGTGAAGCTCAGTACTTAATGTAATAAGTTTACTGGGCCCCGCCACTTCTTAATATATTATCCCTACAATATGCGCTGAGTTTCAAGTTTCCTCCTGAAACCAATTCCTGAGCTGCTCATTGTCCTGGTATGGGTGCCCAGAGATTCTGAGAAGCGGGGCCACTATGGTGCAATACCGTTTCGTCAAAAAATTCATCAGGTGGCTGTATCCCTATAAATACCTCGATCAATGTTCACCAATCAATGTTCACATTTGTGGATTTTGAACAAAGTGAGCAAACACGCCATTGTAACCTTCCCGGAATCCAATTTTGGACTCAATGTTGAGTTACAAAGCCCCATTTTTCACGGTATCTCTTATAATTAACTGCTGGCTGTTATTCTTGTGTGGGAGCGGAGCTATTCCGGTGCGGAAACTGCCAATTTATAGAAAATCACAACTCGGCCGCGAGGACCACACGGTCCACACTGCTACAAAAACCCTACTCGTCGCTTGATCCCCCCATCTACCTACCCCAACTTAGCCACTATGCTATTCTGGATTTTTGTCTTCTTCCTTACCAGGCAATCTGGCCTCACGCAGGGACACCCAGACCTTCTCTCACGAGCGGCGACCGAAGCCTCGTGTGATTGCACGGTCAACAGCTGTCGGACATTGTTTGACATCATCTGGGGATGTCTCGCCACAATTTTTGCCTGCACCTGGGTGGCTTTGCACCAGAATGTCCCGGACCCCGACTTGGGGCACTTTTCCCTTCTGATGCGGAAGCTACGCATGATGCTGGCGACGATAATCGCTCCTGAATTTGTTGTGGCTTTTGCTGCAAGACAGTTTGCTTCGGCACGGGAGATTTCAAAAGGCAAGGTTCCCTACCACTGTTATGTCAAATACTAACTTACCACAGAGTTCAAAGTCTCTAAAACACACAGATTCTTTTGCACCATGGGAGGATTTGTGTCTGAAGAAGGTCACCCAGTTTCAACAGAAAAACAACTTCCTGCTACATTTTAGCCATCCAAAAAATCAAGAAGGCAGATATAGAGGACAAAAGCAAGCGTGATACACTTTCCAAAGGTGTAGCCATTGCACAGGGCCTGTGGTTTGTGACACATTGTTTAGCTCACACCTTTCAGCACCTGCCTCTCACAGAACTGGAGGTTGCCACACTAGCCTTTGCTGTCCTCAGTGTTATTATTAGCCTACTGTGGTTGCACAAACCACTCGATGTGCAGCAGCACATTGTTGTTGTTAGATCTGAAGTTGATATTGATCCACTGCAAGAAGAGGAGATCACCCCAATGCATAACGGCTCCCGCACTTTCCCGGAAAAGATGGGTGAAGTACTTTTTGATACCTCTCCAAAGTACTCCCTACTCTCGTCCACTTCGGTTCCCTCCCTCTATTCCATTAACATAGAACCCAAAAACACCAAAATGATTGTATACTTGGCAGGGGTCTTTGGTGTTGGCAGCATTTTTGGCAGCATTCATTGCCCAGCATGGAATGCACTCTTTCCATCCATGGCGGAAATGTGGATATGGAGAATAAGCTCTGTGTTTATTGCAGCATGGCCGCTCCTCGCCACACTTTCTACAGTAGCTAATGTGTGGATCCCTTATAATGACACTGCTGAGGCTGCCTGGGAAATTTTTACTGTGTTTGGATATGTGGTCTACCCCCTCTGCCGACTCTTCCTCATCATCCTATCCTTCACCACCCTGCGATCACTCCCCCCAAGCGCTTTCATGGACATCAATTGGAGCAATTACATTCCCCACCTCTAGGTTTACCATGATCTCATGCTCTGTACTATGCATTCGCCAATTATATTTTTATGTTTCCGACTTCCAAGTAAAAAACAAAACAAATTAGCTTATTTGAATAAGAAAAAACCAGAAAGAAACCAGCCCTTATTTAAGCACTACTAGAAATGAAACTAAAACCAAACACCTAGATTGAAACCGGAACCGCAAAGGCCTTTTTTTTATCCACCATTAGCTGAGGTGTCCCTAGTCGCAGAAAGAAGTCCTCTGTTACAGTGTTCGGGTGGGAGATGATCATGACAAACTTTGAGACTGCTGGTTCTCTCTCACGGCCGACAAGCACTTGTCCTTTTCGATCTTGGCGCAGGATGTCCTTTGACACGGCTTTGCCATGTCCTTTGCTTAACTCCGGCCGCTTTGGCCTTTCGGGGTTTTCCGCGGCCACGCTGCAACCACGCGTTCTCGGGGATTTCCGACAGAAAAGTGATCTCAATAATGATTTTGGGCTCTTGGGGTGAATATTAGTTCAAATTCTCCCAAATATTGCTGGCATGAGGGGTACTACTATAGGGCACAGCACTGTGCAGAAAATTTGAAGGATAACATACAAAAACCCACCAAGAACGCGTGCCGAGTTGAAATAACGCCCCGTTCTGTTGCATCCCACTAACCCAACTCACATAAAACTCAGCGGGAGCAATCTTGAGCCCCTGTAGAATGATCTTCCATTTTTTTCCGACCCAATAGAGGGTGGCAGAGGGTGGAATGGTGGGTTTGAACATTGATGTGACCGTTCCAAACTCGCCGGCAGCGCCCGGCACGATTTAAACCGTCACACTCACCTTGATGCACCCCCACAGCAGCCATTGCAACTCCGTTTCTGGGCCTAAAAAAATAATTAAAATCACTAGCCGGTAAGATATGACAGTCCCACAAAAACCTACCTGAATTGGCACATTGAATAAACTTGAGCCTCCAATTCTTTGTGTTCGCGACCTGTTCCCGCCTAGTTTTTGCTGCATTTCCCTCAGCTCTTCCTTGTAGCCTTATACTATAGTAGTGCCTCTGTAATTTGGCAAGTTCCCAAGAATATTTTACCACAAACTGAACTCAAGAGCTGCAAATAATTATTTAGATCATTTTTCCACCGGAAATCCCCGAGAACGCGTGGTTGCAGCGTGGCCGCGGAAAACCCCGAAAGGCCAAAGCGGCCGGAGTTAAGAAAAGGACATGGCAAAGCCATGTCAAAGGACATCCTGCGCCAAAATCGAAAAGGACAAGTGCTTGTCCGCCGTGTCTCTCCAATCAGCTGTGGACACCGACCTCTGTCCTGGCGTAAATGGGAATGGGAATTTAAATGATAATAAATAAAAATTGTGGCTTCTGACATGAATTGAACGAAGACCACCCACAATTCTCTTGATGATCGTTGTCCAAGTAAAGTGGGTGTGCACCATGCACCTCCAGGCGAGACCTCCAGGCCTTGTACCCAGGAGAATTGAAGGCTCATCTGATGTTGAAATGGGATTCAGAATGATACTAACATCTCATGGGGTTAATGATAATAAAAAGGATTATGCTGCAACTACATAACCTGACCCCGAATCAAACAAGGACCGCATATAAAATTCCTTTAGTCAAGTGGACACAGAGAAAGTGGGTGCGCACTATACAGCTCCAGGACTTGTACCCCCAAGATTTGAAGGCGACTTTGGTCAACTGCCAGATCCATTCTGGAAGATTTTGTTGTTCATAAGAACTCCATCCCAAGTTTTGAAGACTGTTGAAATTTTCACGGCTCAATTTCCGTATCGGGAGGTGCCAATTAATAGACAGTCAAGTTTCAAGCACTTATATATGCAAGCTAACCACCTGCTATGAATCTCCGAGTTTGTATGTGGAGATTTACGAGAGTCATGAGTTGTTCACAACAAATCTTCCACGCGAGGAAGGCAGATTCATGGACAATTATTCTGAATAACCTCCTAGCCTCAGTGATTTTTTGACCTCTAGTATTCTTGAACTCAGCAAGACCACATCCGAAGATAAGGCCAATCGAAATGTATGGCATGGTGTCAACCTACATTTCCCAGAGCTGGTTGCACAAGTTCCAGATCAATTCCCGGCCGGGAGCGTTGCATTCCAAAAGTGCATGTTCAATATATATTATCGTCAACCCCACAAGTTGGGCCCACGATAGAGGGTTCTCTTTCGAGGTATATTACTGACTACTCAGTACATCCATTCTTTTTGATCCCTATTGACATCCACCCTTCACATATCCCGCTAGGTTGAATTTGACGTGCCATAATATTCGGCCCAAATTTGAACGCTGTTCATTAAATTGGTTCGAGCTCAATGGCATCCTTCGATGTCTGTCCGACTTTGACTGACCGATCTTTAGATCTAGCTTCCGATCTCTCGGCTTGCTTACCCCGACGGCGGCTTTGTACGTTGTGGAAAGGCGGAATCTGACTCCGTTGCCCCAGGTGCGCCCCCGTGTTGTTATCACAGTTGTTTGAACCCTAAAAATTCAACAGTTCTTCCAGGTTGACTTGAATAACGGCACGGTGTGTTCGTCAATTCATCAACTCAAGTACTGATAATCTTCTACAGTTCTATGCCCTTGTTCCCCACATTGTAGCCAACTTAAGTATGCTGGTTTAACTCCAGGGATGTCCGCCTTCACATTTACCGGAAATTCTTTGAATTGACCTTCGGTCAGGACCTTATTGTGCCCTCAGAAAGCCAAACCTATACCAGTCCGAATCCAGGTATGACCGCGTTCAATTTGTTAGGAATTCTCAAACTGACCTTGGTCAAAGGCCAATGCTTCCTCAACGTCGTGCAACCATTCAATACCTCAAAAAAGTGTCAAACTCCCGGTGCAGTCCCCTGGACGCCAAAGCTATGTTAGTTTGAACCCAGGTAGGCCCGGCATATTTTATCGTGATTTTTGAAACTGACCTTGTACCTTTGTTCAAAGGAGGTTGACTTGGCTTTAATGGTGTTCAATTGCTTCAAGAGGGCTTATTCTGCGCCTTCACTTCTGCCAGGAATCTTTTGAATTGACCTTCGTTCGGGGCTTTTATCTACCTTCACTACTTACAGCTCTTTGCATAAGTAATGGCACTACCCCTATTTTTAGAAGAAAGAGCATTTTGAACCCTACCAGGTTTTTAGCTCATTACTCCCTCGTTTCTGAACCGATTGCCATAATTCTGGGTGGGTCATAGAGAGGGTAGGTCGGGCCTTCCATTCATACCCATTTCCAGCTCTAACTCTCCCAAGCCGGCAACCCTCAAGTTCATACCTTTCGATTCAATCATAACTTGTTCATTGAATAACTTCGCAGTTTATGATTCAATTTTCTTAATTCCAGTCATGATGGAGTCCATGAATGGAGTCAATTGTCTCAGATAGTGTAGATTTTGTGAGATTTGCGCCGCACTTGGGTTAGATCTTGTTCGACGAAAAATGCCGAGAGGCGTGAGAACCTCAGTTGTCTTGGCACAAAACCATTATGTCTTGTTCACGAAATATTCGCTGGGCTTCTCCCTTCAATATGAACCCACTTTTATGCAAATTGAATGGGAAATGAATGAGTATTGGGGTTTCCAATGTGGGATTGGCACCACCAAGGCTGGTTTTTGGCATAGCTGAAAACTTTGAATTAAAGGGCAAGACCCATAGCAATTGAAAGCCCTCCTTACCCGCTCTCTAACGCACCTGGGATGATGTCAATCCGTTCAAAAACGAGGGAGTAACGAGCTCAAAACCCGGTAGGGTTTAAAATGCTCTCTCTTCTAAAAATAAGGATAGTGCCATTACTTCTTCAAACAGCTGTAACTTATGCCAGCCCGAACCGAGGTATGACCGCGTTCAATTTTGTTAGTAGTTCTCAAACTGACCTGGGTCAAAGAAAGGCCAACGTGTCCTCAACGTCGTTCAAACCGTTCAAACCATTCAATGCCTCAAGGGGGCGTCACACTCCCAGCGTACCCTTCCGGACGCCAAAACTATGTTAGTTTGAGCCCAGGTCTTGCACCAACGTAAGTTCGTTTCATCCTCCATTCTGACACATTACCGACCCTTCTTCGATGAATCTATAGGTACTCGACCGCAATTGAGCTTAGGACCCAAACCATCCGCGTTGTATTGATCATTCATCCAACCAACCCAAGTCACATACTCAAGCACAATATTAATTCTTTGAACAGTGTTCGACTTCGGGTACCCGAACCTCAAGTTTCCCATCGTACCGGACTCGAGGTATGTTCATTTTATCGCAATGTGTTCTGTAGCCTGGATAATCATTACCTGTCTCATAATTGACCGCCCTTCCAACCAGTCAGCACACTGTTCAATCTCAACTCAACCAAGTCTTGCATGGATCCGAATTCAGGTGAGTTTTCATTTTGTCTTTCTTGTATTCGTGATCGTCTGGGGAGTAATTGCCAACTTCGTCTCAGCTCTTCACCCACGGTTTCTCAAACTCCATCATAACGAATGCGAGCCTCCCATTGCTGGTATTCTTTGCAGGATATTATAATTATACTTGCCTTGCAGGTTCATACCCCATCCAATGTTGCTTGCCCAAGATGAGATTCGAAATTATATTACTTACATCGTGAGGTTTTTACCGTGCATTCATTCCATTTTACTTACCTTCAGCCCGTAATACCCTCGCTCGACTCCGCGGTATTCGACGTCAAATCTATTAGCAGGCAAGTCCACATTTTGCGCCGCAGAACTGCACTTAATTTCCTCCCTCCCAACGTAGATTATATGTATGTATTCCCCTCCAACTGCACCGCGCGCATCCGGGCTGGATTTGGTCCGAGTAAGCCTTCCCCGCCCGCGTGTCGAATCCAATTGAACGCTGAATTGGCCGCGCCTCAGTCTTTGTATTAAAAGTCCGCACGCACCACCTCAAGCTAACCGAATCCGAGTTTTGCGCAGCTTGATTTCCCGCACCACTCCACCAAAGTCCCGAAGCCCGAACCCGCGGTAGGCCTCCGTCTATTTTGATTCAATCACTCCGTGCACTCTTTACTGACGAGGATCCCACAGTGTTTTGAGCATGTATGTATTCAAGGAGTACGTATGACATACGGCGGCGTAGTGTACATACAGACTCGGAGAAGAAAAGGGAGGAGGGAGGAGGGCGATGAGGGGAAGGGGAGGGATAGGTAGGAGAGGAGGGCAGGGATAGGTGGGGGGAGATTGCGGGTACTCAGCGCAGCGCATGCACGGGACGAGTCCGCTTGCACGCCTGTGCAGGAGCTGTGTCGGCGGCGCGGAGACTCGACGCGCACGCATCACGTGAGCGCGCGGGGAAAGGACGGAGTTGGCTGGCGAGGGGACTTGACGCAGAGGCACACGCACATGACATGCGCAGATACGCACGTCCACGGCAAGCCGAGTCGGTATCGGCATGTGCGAGTCGATGGCGCAGGTGTGTGCGCGTGCGCGGTGGTGTGTACGAGGACCCGACCCGACTCGGTGCGCCCGGGGGTGTTTGCGGCGCTGCGTACGAAGGCACGTACTGAACTCGAGGGGTGCGGGTGCAGCGTGGTGCGCGGCGGTGGATACGAGGGCGTAATAGCACAGGGGGTTTGATTTGACAGAACGGCGTGGGTGCAGGCGATGGTGTACGTGATGGGCGGCGATGTACACGAAGGCAGGCAGCAAAACAGCGAGGTACGCACCTTTTCCCCACGATTTTCCTCCCTAATCGCCCCAAAGCAAGACGACCAGCAGGCAAGGGCGTCAAGTCCAGCGGGGACGCCCATGAGGTTCTTCGAGAGCACGCGCCCATGGCGACTACACATCATTTAGTAAGTAAAATTGTGAGAAAGTAGTCGGACGATGCACCCATATACGCGCTCTCCTGCGAATTACCCCCCACCCTAACCATAACGCTCCCCGCCCTCTACACAATATTCGCCATCAAATTCAAAAACGGCCCCTGCAACAGCGTCGAGTTCTTCCCCAGCACCTGGTTCGTCACGCTCATCTCAATACTAAACCCCAGGAACGACCCCTTCTGCTTGACGCCTAGGCCGGGGGTGCCGGCATTCTGGAGGTTGATGGGGATGGGGTTGGTGAGGACGGCGGGGGTGGGGAGCGGTGGGGGGGCGAGGGTGCCGGGGTTGTGGGCTGCGACGCCTGTGTAGGCTGCGACGCCTGTGTAGGCTGCGACGCCTGTGTAGGCTGCGACGCCTGTGTAGGCTGTGACGCCTGTGTAGGCTGCGACGCCTGTGTAGGCGGCGGGGGTGCCGGAGATGGCGGGCGCCGTGGTGAAGACGACTTGGGTGGGCGTGTAGACCGTTACCGTGGCGTGGGTTAGGGTGAAGAAGAGGGTGAGGCCTAGCAAGAGGCGGGAGGGCGGTGAGGGCCCATCGAGGGAGAGTAAGGTAAAGTGTGGAGTGATACCAGATCGATGTGTTGCTAATCCCGATCGGCATCTCGGCGGAGTCTACTTTCAGCGCCTGACGCCGTATCCAAAATTATGTCTGCAACGTGGACAATTGGCAACGTCGAGCGGGAGCAGACATGTCCATGGACGACGGGCACGGCGGAGAGGACGTTGATTAATAATAGACTCGACAACAATTCAAATGATGCGCCGTCTTCATGATCACTTCGCTGATGCGCCATCAAGGTACGGCGCTCAACATTAATCCCGGCCTTGCTTGCGGCAGCTTAACCTCGTGGCCATACCTACCGACTTTGCAAGAAAGCGCCGTCGACGGCGGGCGAATATCACATTGAGAGCCCATCATCTGCAATCCAAGGCAACGCAATAATCATAATAATAATAATAATAATAATAATAAAAAGCCGGTGTCTAATCAAACAAGGACCTACCTCCACATACATAGTTTGATTTTTCAAGAGACAGAGTAAACTCGCGACCCTCCTAAAATGTGGTAAAATATACATGGATATGGGAGCTCCACATAACCTGACCCCGAATCGAACGAGGGCCTCCCACATAATTTTGTTGAAGAGTCATCCAAGTGAAGTGGGCTGCAGGCCTTGTACCCCATACACTGTGTTCCGCGATCGTCTGCGCTTAGTTGAGTGCAGGCACCTACGCAGATGACTATGTGTAGCCGTATTTCTAGCTATGTGTAGGTCAGCGTAGGTACCTACACTTGGCCGGCACTCGGCTGCACAGACTAATAGTAGTTACCTACACTCAGCTACACTCGCCTAGGAACACCAAGTGTAGTCGCCTACACAGCTCCGTAAATAGCTGCGCAGAGAGCTGGGTGTAGTCGGCTAGGCAAGGCCTGTCTAGTTCCCTACGCAGATCCGCAAATAGCTGCGCACATTAAGTTTAGGAGACCTCGGAACGCAGTGATAGGCTCGTTTTATGGGACTTTGAGTGCCTTCAAGTTAAGATGGGATTAATGATAATAAAAAGAATGTTTGCTCCACCGACATGACCTGACCCCGAATCGAACGAGGACCTCCACATAAAATTCCCCTGGTCAAGATCAACACAGGGAAGGTGGGTGTACCGTAGACCTGCAGGCCTTGTACCCATGAGAATTGACAGCTTATTTTGTGGGTGGACTTCAAGTGAGATTGACTGATTGCGGGAAGTGACAGACTGCAACAGGAACTTCATTTCATCAACAGATGTCAGCAGCCTCGCGGGAAGTTCCACAACACCTTTGCCTGGCTTCTTTTTTCCATGTATTTTTACGAGGACAGTGTTAAACCACAACGTGGATCACAGCCATAAATACAACAGTGGTGTCGGCAGCGGGCTCGCAGATCTTTGTCAGGACTTCCATTCTTAAAGTCTGGCATGACTCGTGGTCACTTTCCAATCCCTCCAGCATGCTCTTCTGGATTTTTGTCTTCCTCCTTGCCAGGCAATCAGGCCTCACACAGGGACACCCAAACCTTCTCTCACGAGCGGCGACCGAAGCCTCGTGTGATTGCACAATCAACAGCTGTCGAACATTGTTTGACATCATCTGGGGATGTCTTGCCACAATTTTTGCCTGCACTTGGGTAGCTTTGCACCAGAATGTCCCGGACCCCAACTCGGGATGGTTTTCACTTCTGATGCGGAAGCTGCGCATGATGCTGGTGACGATGATTGCCCCTGAACTGGTTGTGGCCTTTGCAGCAAGACAGCTTGTTTCAGCACGATGGATCTCAAAAGGTAAGGTTCCCTACCACTGTGTTATATCCAATACTAACTTAACACAGAATTCAATGTCTCAAAATCGCATGGATTCTTTTGCACCATGGGAGGATTTGTGTCTGAAGAAGGTCACCCAGTTTCGAAAATGAAACAACTTCCTGCATACATTTCAGCCATCAAGAAAATCAAGACAGCAGATATAAAGGACAAAAGTAAGGGTGATACACTTTCCAAAGGTGTGGCCATTGCACAGGGCCTGTGGTTTGTGACACAGTGTTTAGCTCATGTCTCTCAACACCTACCCCTCACCAAACTCGAGGTTGCCACACTGGCCTTTGCTGTTCTCAGTGTTGTTATTCGCCTACTGTGGTTGCACAAACCGCTTGATGTGCAGCAGCCCATCGTTGTTGCTAGATCTGAGGTTGACATTGATCCACTGCAAGAAGAGGACATCACCCCACCGAGCAACAGTGCCACTCTCCTTAACAAGATTTACAGCGGAATCTCTGGCGACTATGAAGAGCACTCCCCACTCTCGTCCACTTCGGTTCCCTCCTTCTATTCCATTGAAATAGGTACCGAAGACACCTACGCGCTCGTAAACCTTGCAGGGGTCTTCGGTGTTGGCAGCATTTTTGGCAGCATTCATTGTGCAGCATGGAATGCACTTTTTCCATCTATGGCCGAAATGTGGATATGGAGAATAAGCTCCGTATTCATTGCAGCATATCCAGTCCTCAACATACTTCTTACAGTAGCAGGTAATACATGGAACCATTATAGCGACATTACTGGGACTGTCCTCGCAATTTTTTTGTTGGTTGCACTTGTGGTCTACCCCATCTGCCGACTATTCCTCCTCATCCTATCCTTCACCACACTGCGATCACTCCCCCCGAGCGCTTTCGTGGATGTCAATTGGAGCAATTACATTCCCCACCTCTAGGTTTACCATGATCTGATCTGTACTATGCCTTTGACAATCATATCCCAAGTTTCTGACTTCCATGTGAAAAAGAAATTAGCTTATTTGAATAAGAAAAAACGAGAAAGAAACTAAGCTTACAGCCCTTTGCGGAACTTAGGGCGCGGACAGATTTTTTTTTTTTTCATGCTTTTCAACCAGAATCGTTATTTCGAGCTCAATTCTTGTCCGTTTGCCTTATAAATATGCTCATTGTGTCCGCAATGAAAATGCGGAGGGCACCACGGTCTTCGTTTTCCCTGATGCGATCATAATTGCCTTATTGGGAAAATGTCGCCCTTTTTGTACAGAACTTGTCGCATCCTCTGTGCTGTGGTCAGATTGACCTATAAATTTGATATGATGTCTTTATGAGTATCATTGAGGGCTGGATGGACCGGGATTTTGAATGTGTGTCTTAGTTCACCGGTATTCTGCATTCTCATAATGTGGGATATCTGAATACCTTGTATACAAGAAATAGATACAATATGAGGAAATACCGGTCCGTCCAGCCCTTCGTAATCCTCATAAAGACGTCATATCAAATTTATAGGTCAATCTGACCACAGCACAGAGGATGCGACAAGTTCTGTACAAAAAGAGCGACATTTTCCCAATAAGGCAATTATGATCGCATCAGGGAAAACGAAGACCGTGGTGCCCTCCGCATTTCCATTGCGGACACAATGAGCATATTTATAAGGCAAACGGACAAGAACTGAGCTCGAAATAACGATTCTCGTTGAAAAGCATGAAAAAAAAAAAAAACTGTCCGCGCCCTAAGTTCCGCAAAGGGCTGTAAGCACTGCTAGAAATGAAACTAAAACCAAACATTTAGATTGCCGGAACCGCAAAGACATTTCTTTTATCCACCATCAACTGAGGTGTCCATAGTCACAGAAAAAAGTCTCTGTTACAGTGTTCAGGTGGGAGACAATCATGACAAACCTTGAGACCACTGGCTTTCTGTCTCCAATCAGTGTCAGAACTCAATCTAGTTGTCCGTACCGTTGCCAATTACATTGGCGATTTGAATGCACACAACAGATTGATTTATATGCCACTACTATCACAACTACACCCTCTAATTTTTCTACTAGCTGCACCTAAAGACATTCAGGGATGCATGAACAGGTTGGTGAAGAAAGGACTTCACTACGGGACGCACAACTTGAAGTTTGGGTGGAGTTCCATTGACCACAAGAGCAAACACAAAGGAACTGCAATAGACACTCACAAGGTTGATTGGATATCAAGAGGTGAAATCAGGACTAAAGGAGTAAATATCCGGCTAGCAAGTGAGCATTTTTCCATACCGAAATTGCCGGAGCAACTTTCACTTACGCATAAGACTAAAGCATGATGGCACAATGGATGGGGAGGAGGACCAAAGCATTGCGGGAGTGTAGTCAAAAAAATCATTGTACTCAGATGGAAGAAGCTCTTGGGCATAGACAAAGCAGCAGTCTGATAAGGAGCAAAATCAAGGCGAAACAATATTCAACCACGGAAACCACGGAATTCAACCGTTCTCACGATGCCATCAATTCATCATGATGTTGTCCTCTTGCTCTTCGCAAGACCACTTCAACGAACTTCCACCCGAGCTCATCCTGCTCATCGCCGCTTACCTCTCAATGAAATGCCTAAACAACTTAGTACTGACCTGCCGCCGCCTTCGTGAAATCCTCCAGGTGGAGCTGGAATCCCGTATTACCGCAGCGCTTTTGCTCCTCGATAATAAGCAATTCTAACCATCTGCTCTGTTCCGTGGTGCATTCATGATATACCACAATCCATCCTCTACCCCGCGACACGAGTCCTAACACCCATTGCCAGCTCTCGGGGTTCCCAATGACCACCGGTTCCGTTGCGGATGGTCAGCCGCACTACGATGAACTGATCCTGGCAAACAACTGCACGGGTTCGAACGACACGCTCGAGTGCTTGCGACACGTTCCTTTTGATTCCTTCATGGCGACCGTCAACCACACTACCAATCTCTTTTCGTTTTCGAGTCTGCAGAATATCTGGCGTCCCGCGCGTTGACGGGGATGTCGTTGTTCGCAATCCACTGGTCTCGGTCTCCAAGGGGCTGTATGCGAAGGTAGGTCTAGCCAGGCTCCGAATTCGAGTGATGGTCATCGTAATAATTGGGCGGCAGGTTCCCTTCATGACCGGAGACGCTGATGACGAGGGGACGTAAGTGCCAGCAGTAAACGAGGAATATTCTTCAATAACGCACCGACAGTTTATTCTCGCTGTCGAACACGAACATTACGTGGGTGGTCTCCTTTCACGGGTTCACATGGGCATCTCACGATGGTATAGGACCGACGAGGATCCCCGTTCGGTACTGGACTGGTGAAACAATTTACGTACGCCTCCTTCCCAACCTCCTTCCGGCGCTCCCTAATAATAACACGATCTCAGCCCACAATTCAAACGCCTCGCGGCCTTCCAAGGAGACTATATGTTCATTGGCACGCGCCGGTTCTTCCTTGAACACGCGTCTAAAACGCAGAATACCTGGAGTTGGGGTGCGTTTGTTTTTTTATCACTTTGCCAGGCTCCAGCTGTCAACTGAATCCATCACCCCAGTGAGCAAACGGCACACACAATGAAAGGCTTTAAAATACACACATGTCAAGGGTCTCGGCGAGCGGGACCTGGTGCATACTAATCGATGTCCGTCGATCGAAATGCATTGTTTCCACTTTCTTGGAGAAATATTAATGTTCTCATGTTGAAATAACGATAAAGTTCGCAGCCCGGTGAGCCCTTGAAAAATGAGTTTCTACAATTAGTCACTTGCATTTCGACCTATTGTTGAGGGACGTCATTCAAAGATTGACTCAATGCCCGTGGTTAGATATAGCGATCTGCGAGAGAGGGTCTATGGACGATGGGGGCTTGCGGAAAGTCGAGAACTTGAACACGGGTTGAACGCGGACATTTTTCGTTGGAAAAAGACGGCAAAAACCCGGGAGAATTCCGCAGCGCCGAGGGAGATACAAACATTAAAACGACGCGTGGAGACAGAGGAAGTGAGGACGGGGGGCAGCACCTGTATAGCCCACAAAACCACTCAAACAAATGGGGGTATCATATCGATCTCCACAGCTAATATAAGTACTTGCCGCTAAAAGGTGTGTCTTTCGGTAACTTTAGAGCTATTGCAGTTGCCATCAACGGCGGCGGCGCGCCATCGCGCCTGATCGCTGCCATCAGTAGCGATCAAATCTGCCGCCCGCCCCGCCGCGCGAGCGCTGGCCTTAAGACTTCGCATAAATTCGCAAATAAAGTAGCCGTTAAACCTTATTCTTACATCCGTCAATTGTATCATTAATCTGGCTCTTTCTGCAGGTTATCGTCAAATTCCAGAGAATTTGATGAGTGACGCGATCACATGATCCGTAACTCGTTCTTGATAAACCGCCTCCAAGCACCCGCAACTAGTACAAACGACACATTGTAGGGTGAGTATAGTCCTGTTATCCCGAAGCTTAGTCTGCCGGTTTCAAATACATTGAATCAGCACTTGGATCGTGTATGCCGAGTCAGCGGTCTAGAATTCTTTATTTCACGTTCATCCATTGATATAGCTTGCTTCAATGCTGCGAGTCCTTCCTGTGTAGGCCCCCCCACGTCGATGTGTTCTCCCCGCCCAATCAAGATACAGCAGGCTGAGGTAGAGTGCATTATTTGATTCTTATCCTCATTTTATCCAATGATTCGGGAACGGTCTCCTTCCGCAAGGGGGTTCCTGGGCAGCGGGGTTTTTCTCGGCGCGCTGAGGGTGGTCCTTGCGAGGCGGTGCTATGCTCCCCCTTGCGAATCGCTCGCCCGTAACACCGTCCGTCCACCTGAGGGTGGATGCGTGCAAGGGAGGTTTACGCACTCCCTCGCTCTGCGGGATGAGTTGCACGTTATTTCCCAGCAGGAATCTGCCAGTCCGTCTGGCTCAATTCACCTTGGTACCCTTTTGTGCGCGTATACCGGTCGATGTCAAACCCCCGAGGGGCACATACAGTAGAATTACTAGCAAGATGGATGACTGCTCTCAGGACACTAGGGTATTAACTGCTGCGGTGACGCGTGCGAGAACTGCACGGGGGATGGGAAGATGGTGGGATCGGAGATCGGTCTGGTAGGAGTAGCCAATTTGAGGAGGGATTAAATTGAATTGAATACGGGCCCAATGTGAGGAGGGATTAAATCGAATTGAATACGGGCTTCAAAATCTGCATTTGAACACCTTTGCGGTTCAAGTGCAACAACATATTGTTCCGTCCCGGAGGGGTGCCGGTGAGGCAAATTAGGTGCACGGGGCGGTTCTTAAAGAGCTTTTACATCCGTAGACGCGCCCGTTTACATACCGCAATATATAAGTGTTCCGCGCCCTCTACTCCGAGTAATCACAATTTTAAGTGAGGGCACGACCTTTCACGGTATTCCTAAGCACTTTCTTGATGTCTGCATGCTTAGTTGCCAGATCCAGGGGCGCACATCTGCGCCCCGTCCGAGGTTGTAATTTTTTATGGCTCAAGGAATTGAGAAGGGCGAGGTCGCGAAGGTGAACATCAAAGTACAGGATCAAGCCTTCGGCCAAGAATAGCTTCAAATGACTTTTGCACATCAGTTCGCGACAGAAAATAAAAATCGCGTCAGTGTTGCTCAGCATAACTCAGAGGACTAGAAAAATGCTTTGCAAGGTGTCTAGCTCTCAAAGAACTTGGATTCGGCTCAAGATAATAATTTTCCGGCTTCTAGTAACAAGTTACCATCAGTTCGTGATAAAAAATAAATCCACCTCTGCATCTCTCAACGGAGCTTAAATACAGTAAGTAAGGCATCAGGGGATTCACATACGCTCTGCTGAAACTTTATACAACTCATGTGCAGTTCCCAAAGACGACGAAGACTGGTTTATTTGGGTTCCAATAGTCCATCTATTGTACGAAGTAATTGCGGTGCGCACAGATACGGACACTCATCCCGGATGGATGTGAAGGGTGGACAATCAGCCCACGTACGACAACCGCAGGCCGCAAGGCAGCGTCCCGCGCAGACCCGTCCTCGAACGGAAATCGCGCCGGACAAGCCCAGACCTGGGAACGGAGTCCACGACCCGCGGCCACCGCGTACGACAACCGCAAGCCGCCTCGCCATCCGCCAACCCGCGCAGGCGCACATAAAGGCCTGCGGCGCGCACAGACACACATCCCTTGAGGACGTCCACGACCTGCCCCCACCACGTACGATACCCGCAAGCCGCAAGCCGCCATCCGCCATCCCGCGCGGACACATAAGAACGCCTACGACGCTCACGACCAGCCCCCACCACATACGACAACCGCACGCCGCAAGCCGCCATGCCGTGCAGGCGCATAGAACGCCTGCGGCGCGCACAGACACACTTCCCTTCAGGACGTTCACGACCACGACCCGCCCCCACCACGTACGACAGACTTCCCCACCGCGTACGACAGCCGCAAGCCGCCATCCCGCGCAGGCGCAAGCCGCCACCCGCGCAGGCGCATATAAAGCCCTGCGGTGCGCACAGACACACATCCCGAAGGGATGTGGACGACCCGCCCGTCGCCCCCACCCATCGTCCCCGGCGCGCACAGATACACACATCCCCGAAATTGGACAAAATAGATAGGCGTAAAGGACACACCTGCGTCAAAAAATCACTAATCTCCCCTCCATAGTCATACGACCCATACGTCGCCGGCCTGTGCCCATGCAGGTTATACATGTCCGGCTCGTTGCCGGCCTGGAGGCCGAGGAGGTATGGGCCCAGGATTGAGGTGGCGGCGGGGACGATGGCGAGGTCGAAAGGGGTTGTTGTGAACCTAAAAGGGGAGGGGGGAGCGTTAGTGTTTGTAAGAAAGACAGACGGGGCAGGGGGAGAGGGAAGCGGGGGAGGAAGGACACGTGGGGAGGGGGTAGGAGCACGATGATGAGCAGAGCCGACGTCGACGCACGACGGGGAGCACGAGGAGCGCCAGCAGCACGACGAGCAGCGCCAGCAGCACGACGAGCACAGCCCGGGGTCGACCCGAAGCAGGAAGCCAGAGACATGAGGCCGACTCGACGAAGCCCTGAGCCAGCCAAGGCCTCGTCTCGTCGCCCGCACCCCGCCATCCCTTGACCCGCCCTAAAAAACGAAAGAACTCCACCCACCAAGGAATGCCCAAAAACCAATGCACGTTGACCAGCTCCGAGATATTGCGCATCATGTACAGCAGGTCGGGCGTAAAGTCAAGCGGGGGCGTCTGCGTCGTCCCCGTGACGCCCGTGAGGTTCTTCGAGAGGACGCGTCCGTTGAGGATCTCGCCCATGGCCACTGCACATTATTAGTAGATAAATTAAAAGTGTGGAGGCAAACCCACCCAGATGCGCGCTCTCCTGCGAATTTCCGCCCACCCTAACCATAACGCTCCCCGCCCTCTGCACAATATTCGCCATCAAATTCAAGAAAGGGACCTGCAGCAGCGTGGAGTTCTTCCCCAGCACCTGGTTCGTCACGCTCATCTCAATGCTGAACCCCAGGAACGACCCCTTCTGCTTGACGCCCAGGCCGGGCGTCCCGCTGTTTTGTAGGTTGATGGGGATGGGGTTTGTGAGGACGGCGGGGGTGGGGAGGGGCGGGGGGAGAGGGTGCCGGGGTTGTAGGCTGCGACGCCCGTGTAGGCGGCGGGGGTGCCGGAGATGGCGGGCGCGGCGGTGAAGACGACTTGGGTTGGCGTGTACACGGTTACGGTTGCATGGGTTAGGGAGAAGAATAGGGTGAGGCCTAGCAAGAGGCGGGAGGGCGGTGAGGGGCCCATCGAGGGAGAGTACAAGGGAAAGTGTGGAGTGATGCAAGATCAATTGCGTTGCTAATCCCGATCGGCATGTCGGCAAAGTCTACTTTTAGCCCCACGCCGTGTGTGAGTCGGGCGTTGACAGGCTGGCTGCAGCCAGCGCCGGTCTCGACGCGGCCAAAATTATCTGTGTGACGTGGAACTCGGCACTATTCATCTGCGAGACGAATATAGACTCGACGACAATTGAAATATTGATGCGCCGCTCTCATGTGATTACACGTCGGTGATGCGCCATCAAGGTACGGCGCTTGACATGCTTGCGCTCATAATTAAAAACCAGTGTTAGCTCGTGGCCCCGAATCAAACAAGCTTAAGGACCTACAGTCGTTAACCGGGAAGCGCAACAACACCACGTAGCGCAACATCGCCAAACAAACAGTTTACAAGCACGGCTGGACCGTCCTCGGACCGTATACCCTTGTTTTCGAGGCCGCTGAGCATGATAGGACACATTCCGAGGGTCAAAATATTTACGACGACCCAGAAATACGAGTTTTATTGAGTGAATACGGGGGAAATGGTCAAATTTCAAGGTTTTTCAAGTCCTTTGACACCATCTGGTGGTGCCGCCGGGCTGAAAACTCCCGAGGATGCAGTAGGGCATCGTACCACATGGCATCAAAAATATCTAGCCAAACGACCCAAGTATAGCTCCATAACGAGCCATGTAACATTGACCATCTGACAAGCACTAATTGCGGTGATGGCGCCTGAGTGCTAGAAGCCAGAAATATACAACTCTGAGTGCGTAAAGATGTTTTTGGGGTTGGTGATAATGCTCATGAATTTTCTTGACTGAAAATATGTACTGCATTGGCCTCAACTATTGACCATAACTTGTTGCGCTTCCACGTTATTTGTCCAAATTTGGCCTCCCGGAAAGATCGACGCCGTATGGGCCCGTCAAGTGCTCAAACCCCGAGAAGTAAATTGGAGGTTGGGATTCATAACCTGATGAGTCACTTAGCCCTCTGGCGCGCGTAATTTGGTCCAGAAATGGACGAGATATAGGTGGCGCAAACTAAATGTTGCGCTTCCCGGTTAGCGACTGTACCTCCACATACATAGTTTGATTTTTCCAACCTCCACCAAAGGTCTGTGCTCAACCTCCTAAAATGGGGTAAAAGATACATCGATACAGGAGCTACACATGACCTGACTCCGAATCGAACAAGGACCTCCCACATAAAATTGCTTCTGTGGACACAAGGAAAGTGGGTGTGCACCATGCACCTGCAGGCCTCGTACCCATGAGAATTGAAGGCGATTTTGAGTGCTTTCAAGTTAAAATAAGAGTCGGTTCTCGGAGACTTCACGGTCTCTGTCCTTGACGTGGCTCTGCTAACCAATGTAGTTGTGCCTTGTCGATTTCGTATCACCCCCCCAAAAAATAATAATAATAATAATATAATAACAAGAATTTTGCTGCAACCCTCCATGACCTGACCGGAATTGAATGAGGAATTCTTTCCGTCGAGTGGACACAAGTAAAATGGGTGTGTGCACCATGCACCTGCAGGCCCTGTACCCTAAGAATTGAAGGCTCATTTGACGGAACTTTGGTGCCTTGTTCGAATGGAAATGATAATAAAAAGAACTTGCGGCCGGCGCCAGTGTTGCAGCTAAAGCCCTTATTAAGGGTAGAAATTGTTTTAAAGGCTTTAGACCCTTAATAAGACCGTCCATGACCTGACCCCGAATTGAACGAGGAGACCTCCCATATAATTTTCTCGAAGAGTCAACCCAAAGAAAGTGGGTGTGCGCCATGCACCTCCAGGTCTGATACCACTACAGATTGGAACCACATTTATGGGCGACTTCAAGTGAAATTGAAGAACAAAAATAAACACCATCGGGGATAACCTGAATCGGTGTCAGAATCACTCCTAGAATCGGTCGTTTGAACCCCTATTTTTACGAGGTGTGTATCTTTGTCCATGGAAAAAGTCTAGCTTGTGGGTACTGTTTAACTCTCCACCCATAACACTGCTCTGAGCGTCCGTGCCAGGCAATCTGTGCTCGCGCAAGGACATCCCAATCCACTGGTACTGATCACGGGAAGCGGCTGCGCGACAGACCGCGACAGAAACTTCATTTCATTTTACGAGAAGGGTGTTAAACGTTGGCAGCGGGCTCGCAGATCTTTGTCCTGGACTTCCCTTAAAGTCTGGCCTGACTTGTGGACACTTTCCAATCCCTCCACCATGCTATTCTGGATTTTTGTCTTCCTCCTCACCAAGCAATCTGGCCTCACGCAGGGACACCCAGACCTTCTCTCACGAGCGGCGACCGAAGCCTCGTGTGATTGCACCGTCAACAGCTGTCGGTCGTTGTTTGACATCGTCTGGGGATGTCTCGCCACAATGTTTGCCTGCACTTGGGTAGCATTGCACTAGAATGTCCCGGACCCCAAGTTGGGATGGTTTTCACTTCTGCTGCGAAAGCTGCGCATGATGCTGTTGATGATAATTGCTCCTGAAATTGTTGTGGCTTTTGCTGCAAGACAGTTTGTTTCGGCACGGGGGATCTCAAAAGGTAAGGTTCCCTACCACTGTGTTACATCCAATACTAATTTATCACAGAGTTCAAAGTCTCGAAAACGCACGGATTCTTTTGCAACATGGGAGGATTTGTGACCAAGGGACATCGTCCCATTGTAAACAGGAAACAACTTGTGGCATACATGCCAACCATTCAAGCCATTGACGAAGAAGATATCAAGGACAAAAGCAAGGGTGATACCCTTTCCAAAGGTGTCGCTATTGCACAGGGCCTCTGGTTTCTGATACAGTGTTTAGCTCGTGTGTCTCAACACCTACCTCTCACTGAACTTGAGGTCGCCACACTGGCCTTTGCTGTTCTTAGTGTTGCTATCCGCCTACTATGGTTGCACAAACCACTTGATGTGCAGCAGCCCATTGTTGTTACTAGATCTGAAGTTGAAATCGATCCACTTCGAGAAGAGGGCATCACCCCAATGAACAACGGCTCCCGCACTCTCTTCCACAGTCTCCTGGACAGGCTGGGCAGTGCAATGGGCGGGGATTATGCCCACTACCACCCAATCTCATCCACTTCGGTTCCCTCCTTCTATTACATTGAAATGAATAGCAACAGCACCAACTTGTTCATAATCCTTGCAGGGATCTTTGGTGTTGGCAGCATTTTTGGCAGCATTCATTGTGCAGCATGGAATGCACTCTTTCCATCCATAGCAGAAATGTGGATATGGAGAATAAGCTCTGTGTTCATTGCAGCATATCCGGCCCTCACTACACTTTTTATAGCACTTGATGAATGGGCCCCTGGTATCGACATTGCTGGGGTTGTCTGGATGAGTTTTATTTGGGTTGGAGCTGTGGTCTATACCCTCTGCCGCCTCTTCCTCATCATCCTATCCTTCACCACGCTGCGATCACTCCCTCCGAGCGCTTTCGTGGATGTCAATTGGAGCAATTACATCCCCCACCTCTAGCTTTACTATGATCTGATCTGTACCATGCATTTGACAATTATATTTCTACGTTTCTGACTTCCACATAAAAAACAAAACAAATTAGCTTATTAGAATAAAAAAAAGGAGGGAGAAACTAAGCCTTAATTAAGCACTGCTCAAAATGAAACTAAAACCAAATATCTAGATTGAAACCGGAACTGCAAAGGCCTTTTTTTTTTATCCACCATCAGCTGAGGTGTCCATAGTCACGGAAAAAAGTCCTCTCCAGATCCCCCTCCTGGCGTGAATGGGAATGGGAATTTAAATGATAATAAAAAGAATGTTTGCTGCACCGACATGACCTGACCCCAAATCGAACGAGGGCCCCCACATAATTTCCTCGAAGAGTCAACACAGGAAAAGTGGGTGTACACCATGCACCTCCAGGCTTTGTATCCAGGAGAATTGAAGGCTCATTTCATTCAACTTTGGTGCCTTGTTCGAATGGGAATGATAATAAAAAGAATTGTGCTGCACCATCCATGACCTGACCCCAAATTGAATGAGGACCTCCACATAATTCTTTTCCCCCCTCTTCCAAAGTCAACCTAGGGAGAGTGTCATGGTGTGCACCATACACCTCCCTACAGACTGGAACCACATTCTATGTGTGGACTTCAAGCACCTACAGAGTGTCAATGAGATTGAGAAACAAAAATAAAATAAACACCATCAGGGATGCCATGCGTGACCTGACTTCAAATTCAACAGGGACATCCCTCCCACTTGAATTTATTTTCGACGCAAGGCCCTCAATAAAGTGGGTGCGCACCCACCATAACTCCATGTTGTACACGGTTACACCCTACCACATTTTATGCGTAGACTTCAAGCATCTGCAAAGTCTCAGTGAGATTGAAGAACAAAAAAATAAACACTCATGCATGACCTGAATCAGTCTTAGCATCGGTCGTTTGGACCACTTTGACTTTCCCTATTTTTACGAGGCGGGGTATCTTTGTCCACGGAAAAGTCTGGCTCGTGGTTATTGTTTAATTAAACCTCTCCGCGCATAGCACTTCTCTGGGCTCCCGCACCAGGCAATCTACCCCCATACACGTGCATCCCGACCTTCGCGCCACAGACTGCGGCAGGTGTGGGGGCCCGATCAGGAAGCTCCAGGAGCGTCCTTTACTGTGTATAATGTACCTATCTACCTGGCTTCTTCTTTCTGTGTATTCTCACGAGGGCATTAAAGAACAACATAGGATGTTTTGTTTGAGGGGACGTTGGGATTCGAAAATTGGAAGGGGGGTTGAAAAGTTTTTTTTCAGCCTTGGCTGGACTAGGTGTCTCCTACCCCTGGCATCGGGCTGCGCTCTCCGGACTTCCCTACTGAACCTCATTTGGACGACTACTGCCACTTGGTTTTGATGTCTGAGGTACTGATTATGCTTCCTGAACCTGTCTAAGGTGCTACAAAGACTTCAAATTAAAGCTGCAGAATTTTTGGGCCTGCTCCGGGACTGCCGACCAACCACTTTTGGTTGAAAGTATCACGGAGTATCATTTCCACACACCTGAGGTGAGCGAGAAGCAAAATTTGAGGTTTTTCACCCATTGGGGGCTCTCATACGCCTTTACTAACATTTTTACAGCCCATAACTTATAGTACAAAGTTTGTTTCAGGCTTTCATATTTTTTATTCAACACACTGTGAGAAATAAGCGGTATATGGGCTTCAAGTCAGTGGGGACCTCAGGCCTCAGGCTCCTGTATTAAGTAAGTAGCGCCTGATGGTACACACTCTGGTTGTCTCAGCCTTTTCCCCTCTCACTCATATCATTCATTCACACATTACAGTTAAATGAACCGTGTTGAAAATAAACCGTGTCGAAACGCAATCCCGCCTCGATTCAACATCGTTTGAAAATTGGCCGCAACTGCCTGCTGAGCGCTCGCCAGCGCCGTAGCGATAGAAGAGTTGGCCGCTTTCACCGAGTTTGTGGTGTTCGGATTGATACTACCCCTTCGTCAGCAAGGAATAGGAAAGAAAAAAATAAGTGGACGCACTCGAAAACCTTATTCAACGACATCTGGGCAGCCTGCAACACCGCAACGATCTGCATGGCCAATGTGTGGAGCATGCAACTAATCCCGATCGGCATGTCGGCAAGTCTACTTTTGTGACAGCCGTCTCGACGCCGTATCCAAAATTATCTCTGCAACGTGTAACTGGCAACGACGAGGGAGATATATTGTATCCCGACGGCGCTCCACTTCGTTAACGACGACAATTCAAATAATGCGCTACCTAGAGACATCATGATGCGGCATCAAGGCACGCCCCGCCGATATGATCACACGTCGCTGATGCGCCATCAATGTACGGTGCCAATCCGGCCCTTGCTTGCGCTCAGCTTAAACTACTATGCCGAATCTGCAAGACGGCCGCCGACGCCGGGCGAATATCACATTGAGAGCCATCATCTACAATTCAAGACAACGCAATAATAATAATTAAAAGCCGGTGTATGTAGCTGGTGGCCCCGAATCAAACAAGCTTAAGGGTCTACCTCCACATACATAGTTTTGTTTTTCCAAGAAGACTCAAGAATAAAGTGGGTATGCTCCGACCCTCCTAAAATGTGGTAAAAGAAATTCTGGGTCATATGGCCTGACCGGTACCCTGAATCAAACGAGGACCTCCCACATAATTTGCTCTTTCAAAGTGAGCCCAGGAAAGGTGGGTGTGCACCACACACCTCAGGTCTGATACCAATGAGATTTGAAGGCTCATTTTATGGGTGGACTTCAAGCACCTGAAAGTGAGATTGAAGAACAAAAATAAACACCATCGGGGATAACCTGAATCGGTGTCAGAATCACTCCTAGAATCAGTCGTTTGAACCCCTATTTTTACGAGGGGCGTACCTTTGTCCATGGAAGAAGTCTAGCTTGCGGGTACTGTTTAACTCTCCGCGCATAACACTTCTCTGAGCTCCCGTGCCAGGCAATCTGTCCTCGCGCAGGACATCCCAATCCACTGGTACTGATCACGGGAAGCGCGACAGACCGCGACAGAAACTTCATTTCATTTTACGAGAAGGGTGTTAAACGTTGGCAGCAGGCTCGCAGATCTTTGTCAGGCCTTCTATTGTTTAAAGTCTGGCCCGATTCATGATCGCTGTCCAATCCCTCCACCATGCTCTTCTGGATTTTTGTCTTCCTCCTCGCCAGACAATCAAGCCTCACACAGGGACACCCAGACCTTCTTGCGCGCGCACCGACAGAAGCCTCGTGTGATTGCACAATCAACAGCTGTCGGACGTTGTTCGACATCGTCTGGGGATGTCTCGCCACAATGTTTGCCTGCACCTGGGTAGCGTTGCACCAGAATGTCCCGGAACCCAAATTGGGATGGTTTTCACTTCTAATGCGGAAGCTGCGCATGATGCTGGTGACGATAATTGCTCCTGAAGTGATTGTGGGTTTTGCTGCAAGACAGCTTGTTTCGGCACGGTGGATCTCAAAAGGCAAAGTTCCCTACCACTGTGTTATATCCGATACTAACTTACCACAGAATTCAATGTCTCAACAACGCACGGGTTCTTTTGTAATATGGGAGGATTTGTGTCTGAAGAAGATCACCCAGTTTCAAACATTAAACAACTTCCTGCCTACATTTCAGCCATCCGAAAAATCAAGAAGGCAGATATAGAGGACAAAAGCAACGGTGATACCCTTTCCAAAGGCGTAGCTATTGCACAGGGCCTGTGGTTTGTGACAGAGTGTTTAGCTCGTGTCTCTCAACACCTACCCCTCACCGAACTCGAGGTTGCCACACTAGCCTTTGCTGTTCTCAGTGTTGTTATCCGTCTACTGTGGTTTCACAAACCGCTTGATGTGCAGCAGCCCATTGTTGTTGCTAGATCTGAAGTGGATCCACTTCAAGAAGAGGTCACCCTACCGTGGGACAGTGTCACTCTCATTGACCAGATTGGCAGCAAAATCTTTGGGGATCATGACCACCACCACCCAATCTCATCCACTTCAGTTCCCTCCTTCTATTCTATTGAAATAGGTACCGAAGACAACCAGAAGCTCATAAGCACTGCAGGGGTCTTTGGTGTTGGCACTGTTTTTGGCAGCATTCATTGTGCAGCATGGAATGCACTCTTTCCATCCATGGTCGAAATGTGGATATGGAGAATAAGCTCTGTGTTCATTGCAGCATATCCGGCCCTCACCACACTTTTTATGATAGCAGGTGGTGCATGGGGCAATGCTGTCTTCGCGATTTTTATGGTGTTTGGAGCTGTGGTCTACACCCTCTGCCGACTCTTCCTCATCACCTTATCCTTCACCACCCTCCGATCACTCCCCCCGAGCGCTTTCATGGATGTTAATTGGAGCAATTACATCCCCCACCTCTAGCTTTACCATGATCTGATCTGTACCATGCCTTTGACAATTATATGCCATGTTTCCGACTTTCAAGTAAAAAACAAAACAAATAAGCATATTCGAATAAGAAAAAACCAGAAACAAACTAAGCCTTAATTAAGCACTGCTAGAAATGAACCTAAAACTAACCATCTAGATTGCCAGAACCGCAACGGTGTTTTTTATATATCCATCAGCTGAGGTATCCATAGTCGCGGAAAGAAGTCCTCTGTTACAGTGTTCAGGTGGGAGATGATCATGACAGCCCTTGAGACGACTGGCTCTCTCTCTCCAATCAGCCTCAGAACCCAATCTCAATCCTGGCACGAACGGGAACTTAATGATAATAAAAAGAATTTTCCAACTTCTGACCCGAATCAAACGGGGACCTCTCACATACTAGCAATTTCCTCTTTTAAAATCAACCCAGGGAAAGTAAGTGTGCACCATGCACCTCCAGGTCTGATACCCATAGGCTCATTTTATGCGACATTGAGTGCTTTCAGGTTGAAATGGGAATGTAAATGCTCCCAAAAGAATTTGCGGCTTCATGTTTCATGACCTGACCCCGATTCAAACGGGTCCTCCCATATAAAATTCCTTTGGTCAAGATCAATACAGGGAAAATGGGTGTGCTCCATACACCTCCAGGCCTTGCACCCATGAGATTTAGAGGCGGACTTTGGGTGCCTTCAAGCTGAGATGGGATTCAGAATGATGATAATAAAAAGAATTTATGGCTTCGACCTGAATCAAATTTAAAGGCTCATTTAATGCCAGATTTTGAGTGCTTTGTTTGAATGGGAATGATAATGGAAATAATTTGCGGCTTCACGTTCCATGACCTGACCTGACCCCGATCAAACGAGGACCTCCACATAGTTTTATTTTTCCGAATCCAAAAGACAAAGTAAAGTGGGTGTGCACCCACCATACACCTCCAGGTCCTATACCCTACCACATTTCATGGGTGGACTTCAAGGGCGTGATTTTTGTCCTTGAGTTCAATGGAAAAAGTCTGGCTTGTGGTTACTGTTTAACTCTCTGCGCATAACACTTCTCTGGGCTCCCGTGCCAAGCAATCTGACCTCACACAGGGACATCAATAAAGTTCCACTCCTGCTGGCCATGCCACCGACGGAAATGGGTGAAACACAGATATGCACACGTCAGTATAGATCCCGGGCGACTCAAGCACTTGGTCTCGGTGAATCTGCTGCCAGCTTGGAATAAGCCTTGACACTTGCTCCTGCTCGTCTCTGGGACTACCTTCGGTGCATCACAACACCCTGATTGGACTTCTACTGGGGGACCACATGCTGAGCGTTGAGCCACTTCTATGCTTCTTACAGTATCCAGAGTATCTCGCAACTTCAGCCTGTGTGGAGTACGTCGGTGAAACATTGAAGTACACCAAAGATGACCTGGCTCTGTTCCAAGAGTTCCCCCGATACTTTCCGGTAGTTTTCAGGAATCCGGAATCCTTTTTGTCCCGTCTTCAAAGCATAAACATAGATTCTAATGACTTACCACACATCTGGCTATGATAAGTTTTCTTTGGCTTTGTTAATCACAATTTCAATGTCCCGACATGGTCCCGACGGCAATGAGCGCGCAATGCGGGATGCCGACTCAACATTCGGAGTTGTCGGAGACAAGTATTTGGTCTAGGGCTTGAACCGTTTCCGTTTTCTTCTGTTTATTTACCATTTAACCATCTAAATTTACCGTTTAGTTTACAGGTGACTAGAAACAGTAAATAAACAGTTAATCGGTTGCAAGTTGGAAGGTTATAAATTTCAGAGGGATTTGAGTTCATTTTCGCATTTTGACAGCTCTTTAAAGGTTCAATTTCACCACATCCCGACAGCATCCAACTCTCACCACACCCAAAAGTGGATTTTCGAGCGCGAGACCCGGCCGGCAATATCCGGCTTCAGAGCAAAGTTTGGACTTCGCCTGATAACACAAATTCAAAGGGGATTGTACTCTCTTTCTTACTAGCGCTACTAAATCCTACATCCTCAGCACTCATGCTAGCCGCCGATGAAGTACTCCCAGGTTTTATAAATTACGTGGCTTAATCTCAGCCTCTGCCCGGGCTCACTCTTTGGTATGGCCTGCTTCCAACTGCAAGGTTTTGAAATTTGAGGGTGTTTCAGGTTTATAGACAACAAGGAACCTCTTGAAGGTTCTTCCGGGACTCACTTCAAGCTCATGGACATCTCAGTGCACGGAAAGAAAATGCGCCTAAACTTACCGTTTAAAACGGTTTTAAACTGTTTAGGCCCAGTTTAGGATCCCAAATTCCTAATTTTGGTCTGGCTAGCTACAGCTGTCACATCAGGTCACCAAGTCGCACGACCGGCAAAAGGCAGCGGAAAATCTCCGGGCTGATGAGCCCGAATACCCGAACTCATGCTCATCATTGGCGCATCCCGCCGTTCACGATGACGAGCTGGAGGTTTTGTTCGAAGCTGTTTTGCGCGGTGCACTTGATGCTGATGGATAGACGTGATTTTAATATGATTTTACATGTATTCAATGTGAATATCTAGCCATCCATGCAGCAATAAATATCAGGTTTGGGCACGCGGCGGGACTGTTTGCAACGACGACAAGATAAAATTGATGATTTATGACATTTTCGTGTATAGCCGAAAAGAGCGGTCCAGGCCAGAGTGACTGATGGTAGCTATGTTAAATGGACTCGAAATTTGTTCATTTGGCTGGCAGAATTGGGATTTGGGATTTTAATTTGGGATCCCGAACAGGGCCTTATCTACCGTTTCCGTTTAGTTTACCGAAATCTGTAAACGGTAAATAAACAGTTGGAGCCCTAATTTGGTCCTTGATGTGATGGCCCGGTGGCTGTGCATACTCCTGCACGCAGGCGCAGGAGATCAACTCTGAGCCACCTATTATCAGTCTGAGCATACACATACACATTTGGGGCCAACTGGAAGGTCATGACATAAGTTATGTACTGAGCTCCGGACAACGGGTGGAGGCCCCACAGCGGCTCCACAGTTCACAAAAGTGCCGAAGTAAGTCTCGAAAATGGATAGGACATTGAGGAGAAAAAATAATGGGGAGAGTTGGAGAAGGGAGTTATAAGCAGTTATAGTGATGGGAAAGTTCGGTTCGGATCAGGTTCGGGGTACTTTTGCCTGAACCTTGAACCTGAACTTCGGTTCAGGTTCGGTTCAGGTTCAAACCCGTTCGAACTTAATCTTTTTTCTCACCATAAAATGATCTCAAGTTGACCATGATATCAATTGGGTGTGAGTTTAGGTTGCTTCTGTGAGTATGCAGATGTGTTCGCCACAATTTTCGGGCCCTCTAATGGTGTCCAAACATTATTTTCGCACCCTAGGCTCACCCGGAATGCCATTACATCAACATCAAGGTGAAATCCACGAAATATTACCCAAATGAGTGACCAGAGGTGTATTTACCGGTTCAAGGTTCGGTTCGGTTCAGAGGTACTTGGGACTGGCCTGAACCCTGAACCGAACCTTAGTTCAGGTTCGGGCATTTGGCTGAACCTGAACCTGAACTTCGGGTTCAGTTCGGTTCAGTTTGAGTTCGAACTGAAAGGCTGAACTTTCCCAACACTAGTCCGTACCCGTGCCGCCCGTAACCATGACAAGCAGTACCTAGTAAGCGAAGAAAAGACCGCCGCGCTCAATTCCCCACAAACTTATCCCACTGCCGCATGCACAAGTAGCCGTCGTAGTCTGCCCAGTGTCCGTCTGTCGACTGCACGAAAACCAAAATGACATGTGGGCGACGCACACCAAAACTCCTTGCAGGATCGCACCCACACTTGCTGCGCTCCCACATCCCGGGGTCCTCGGGACAGTGCGTGTACGGGTTGTGCTCGTACCCGATTTCTTCGAAGAACTGCAGATGCGGTACATTACGTTGAGCACTGGATGAAGGAAGACAAAGAAGAGAATGGTACCCACGTGAACCTGTTCCTTCGAGGCAAAGAGCCCGGCGGCGATGCTGTGTACGGGTGCGTCGCCCCAGCGCTGCAGTGTACGGGTGCGTCGCCCCAGCGCTGCAGAAGAGGTGTCAGTCAGTTTCGGTTTCCGGATAGAGAAGCGCAAAACCGGACCTCATAGTAAAATCCGCCCTTCGAGTCCAAAAAAGCAAAGAAATCCTGATAGGCGGGTCCGCGCCAAAAATTCATGTCGGCAATCTCGAAGTTCGACCTAACATACATCGTGTTGTATTTTCGTTTTCGATTCAATATCGATTCTGTTCTCCCTCCTCTCAGTGTCCTTCCACTGTTGAATATATATATATATACTACCTATTTTCCCTGTTGCTTGCTGCGCGGTTAGGATTAATGGGTAGGCTCATTAAGTGGAGCCCGGGTTCAACTCCCCGCATCCGAATGTATTTCGATGCGTGAGTCTTTTCTTTCTTTCTTTTTTGTAGCCGGTATTTAGGTGTTTACTGACTCAGCATGTTTAGTTCACTTCAGACTAATGTTGGCGCAACTCGCGACTCCGAGGCCCCAAGTTGACTTCAAGTTGAGTCACAGATGTGACTCCGTGTGAGCGAGGTCGACTTGCCCCGACTTGGAGTGACTTCAAGTCGGTCTCTGAAGTCAATTAGGCACCTTTCATCATCTACTGCTCAGAGGACTCATATAACATCTGGAAATCACATTGGAAATACAAAAAATAAAAATTTATTTATCTATCCTGCTGACTTTGCAATTTTTACAGCCTTTACAGGCAGATTAGCCCGGTCCGGTGAATCAGAGCGTAACTTGAATACTTATTAGGCTCCCCAGTTGAACGAAGGGTTGAGGATGGGAGATTGACGTGCCGGAGTGAGCGAATATATACCAAGGGTTCATTTAAATACACACTTGATAATGGGTTCAAATCTGAACTCAACTTACCTGGTCGAATGTGAACAAAGATCCACGGCTAAGGGAACGTGAAAATTTCCAATGACTCAAAGCACCATTTGTTACATGTTCTGTATGCAATTATGTTGTTTACACCCTTGTTCAAGGGCCCTACAGTAGGCACAGAGTGAGATGCAGTGATGAAAGGGCGGTCCGGTAATTAAGTACAAAACAAATTACCATATATGGTGCATGAGAACGTTACGTTAGGGAGGTAGTCCAGCGGTCGAGTCGGAAAAAAGAAAAACGGCCCTATATCTTTTTTTTTGAATGCCGGTTCCCCCTTGGATCCTCCGGCATTTGGCATTTGGCAGGTGATGGTGCGGAACAAATTCGCATGTTCACGGAATTATAGCACCTTGCATAAATAATTGCCGTCGATTTATAAACCATTCTTGCTGAGCTTGTCGTTTAGCCTCGCTTAGCGTTGCCAAGCCCACAGGCTCCCAAGTAGAATGTCAAACAGCTGATGACTCAGCTCGGAGGTCCATCCGAACGGCGGAAGAAAATATTGATGAGAAGTTTACGGACCAGGCGATTGTGCCCCACACTGGTTGGGAGATTCAAGTTTTTCAGCACAATTTACAGCGAAAAATGTTGTTTGTTTTTCAGACATTTTTCACTGAAAAAGTAGATGAAAAACTCAAATCATTTTCACTATTTTTTGGGCTCGAGGTGAAAAATTCAAAAGAAAGGCAAAAAGTGGTGAAAAAGGTTTGAATTTTTCACCTACTTTTTTGGTGAAAAATGTCTGAAAAACAAACGACATTTTTCACCATCAATTGTGCTGAAAAACTTGAATCCCTCAACCAGTGCCATGTTGAGATAATGTCGGTGGATGAACGAACCTCATTGTAAGGCAAATTCAAGTGTATGTAGAAAAGAAAGAAAGAAAAAAAAAAAAAAAAGAGAACGACGCGGTGGAGTTGCACTTGAGTTGCACTGAATTGTGGAAGCACTCAATTAGAATCGAAATATGAGCGAGGGAATCCTCGAAATTCAACAGCGTATAGGGTATTCAGCCCGCCTCTCAATTGTCATGAAATACCTCGTAAGTCTGCTATTAGTTCTGGCACAGCCCAACCGCAGCCTTTTTTTTTTTTTTGGAATCCTTCGGTCCGTGCCGCGCAGCACCGAATATCGGACGACGTTCTATAAATGTACTGTACCTTGTATCTACTTTGTTCCCAAACGAATATCTAATTCTTGGTTTATGAATGTTGGCTAGAAACGGAATAAGCGCCGCAACACTCCAAGTTGAACGCGATCACGTGTTTCTCATGATGCAGAGCGCGCGTATCCGTTACAGTATCCTCGTCCAAGCGTAGTTCAAAATCACTCAATTGGACCTCTACGCCATATTGATTCTGAACTCAGGCAACAGTCGGACAAGCTTAACTGGAGCCGTAGTGGAACCGACAGGAGCGTAATTGGATTTCTCCCGTCCTTATAGTGAATCGGTGGGCCCCCGCCAATATGCTGGTTATATAGCCTCTGAAACGGGCATGAGACACGCTCTGACTTAATCGCTGGCCAAAGAGCTCACGCAGTGTGTTCATGGCTGGGCGGCGAGGAAGAGGTGGAAGGCGCGGGTTTCGTTGTTCACGTATGATGGTCCGATTGAACCAATCGAAATCCAAGAGGGGTTGAGTGTAGAGATCCAAGTCGAATCAGACTTCCGTCAGTGTTATCCGTTGCAATGGCGAATGCTGACCACCTCTCCGCGCCTCAACTTGGTATGCGGATCGCTGTTCCAGCCTCGGTGGACAGCGTAGGAACTGTGGAGCGGTGGAACAATCCGACAAGCATCCAATTGAGGAGGAAATCAGGTTCTGTGTCGCAGCAATGCTACTACGCCCGAGAGAAGTACGGTGGCCCTGGAACGATCGAAATGAATGTTGATTGTTCCGTGTGAAATATGCCATGACGTCAGTATGAGAAAGAGAACAGAAAGAGGAAATCCAAGGACGTAAATTTGGAAGGGTCGCAAAGTAGGTGTGTCGTACGTCCGTGGAGTGGATATCCATGTATTGTGATCGCCGAAACAGCCCTGGAAACGTACATCGTTGTATGATATATGTTCAATGGCAGCTATAAATTTCTGTGGAGGAAGAGCGCGGCAGAGAATGTCCAATTTAACCCCCCGACGTCATTGATACATACTTAGTGCAATTGCGGGGATGGCGGAATGTCGGAATGCCAATGGTATAAAAGAGCATCAGGTTGTCTCTAAGTCCCCACTCGAACACGTTCCACCGTCGTTTAAGCAACATGTTATCCAAACTCGCTGTTGTTGTCACCTCCGTGTTCGTTGTACGCTGCCCGACATTCACATTCTCCCCTTTACTTACTTCAAATGATTCCAGACCCTTGCTGCCGTCACTCCCACCGGGACCCCGCCTCCCCCGGTCACGCCCCCAACCTCCTCGCAATGCTGCGAAAGCGTCGAGTCACCTACTAGCGCTCGTGCCATCGCCATCGCGGGTCTGCTTGGCATCGACCTCACCGGGCTCAATGCCAGTGTGCCCATCGGCCTAGTATGCAATTGGTTCCTCCTCCCCAACACATGGTAAACTCTTTTCTCGTCCGCACTCAAGCCCAGCAGTTTTATCGTGCATTGTTCAGCTCAGGCATCAGCCTTACTTGTGATGCCCCCGAGGCGGAGTGGGGTGCGTTCTCAATGGTGCCTCTGCCTTGATTATTGGATACTAAGTAACGGGGCTCTTTCCCTGCAGGTGGTCTCATCGCCTTTAACTGTATTCCCGCCGCCTAAACGAGAGCGCGAGAGAATAGTGTTCGACCAAATTGTATTCTACATATTTCTGTTGGCGCTGTCCGATTCAATGTCGCAAATATGGCAGAGGAATGACCAAAGTAGTGGAAATGGAAGTTACTTCAACAGTTACGGTAGAAGTAGAAGTCACTTCCACTGCATCACTTCCATCGGCTCCCCCCGTCCGTCCTACGCGCCGCCTTTTCCATGAATTCGAGTACCACCGCCGCACGATTCGATCAAACTGGTTAATTCAATTGTGTAGATGACTTCTCAGTATCCTAAATCACACGTAACTACCAGACGCCAGTGGCATTTAAATATGACTTGGCATAATAACCCTAGCCCTCGCAAGAAGGTAAAGTTGCAGTCCAGACACTTTGTATTATCAAAAGTGACTTGAGGACTGTTCCGATGTGATCAGGCAAGACACACGGCAGAGAAAGCTACCACCGTAGAGCCAGATAATAAATTCCGCGATGCAGAAACGGCGGACGGCGGAACGCAAGGGGGCACCGGCATTCAAACCGGCGACTAAGGGCCGGTCAGTTAGTCCGGCTGCCAGGCCGGAAAAAAAAAAGTTCAACCGTCACTTTTTGGCCGAGAATTGCCGTTTGACCAGCCCTCAGGCGGTGAATTTCGGTCTCTGAATGTTGTATGCCTCCAAACTGCCCTGTTTACCCATTTGCATTTGTTGCTTGAGTTTGATGTCCATATATGGTAAGAGAGGATGACAATCTCGGAAAATCAAAAAAAAATTGTCTTAGGCGATTGTTTTGGACGTTTGAATACTGCAATTGGTTTCCTACATCGAAAAGAGCTGAATATGGATGGTCTGCATTGATTTTTCAGCTCACCGGTGACTTGAACACGTAACAAATTACCATATATGGTGCATGGGAACGTTACGTTAGTTAGTCCAGCGGTCGAGCCGGAAAAAAGAAAAACAGCCCTATATAATTTTTTAGAATGCCGGTGAAACGGCGTGTCATTGAATACGCTGCCATCTGGCTATTATTTGCGCTTTTTAGCAATAGTCTGTCTAGACGCTACTAAGTAATAATACAGCCGTCTAGACGGGTCAATATACCTACTAGAACTCTGTTCGGTGGTACAAAGGAGAGTCAGAGTGAGCTCCGGCTGCTGACTGTAGTATTAGTACAGTGCTAGGCGCGGTTACAAGCGTTACACTGTGCGAAGTACACATACCAAGGAGGTCTATACGGGGTCTAGTACCTCAGAATGTCAATTACCCTATCAAAGGAACCAACGACTGCACAGGAAAGCCATAGTCTTCACTAGCAGGGCAAGCTACATGATATAGGGTCTGTCTAGACGAGTCGACGCACTAAGTAACAGGCGTCTAGACGAGCATAGCACGACTCTATAGGCTGTCTAGACGGCAAAGTACCGCGTCTAGACGGTGCAAGGAGCTTAGAGACATAAGGAGGGGTCGCCCCAAAGTGCCCCTCTAGCCAGTCAGGTGACCAACGCGACGCGGTCAGCGTTGGGGCGCCACAAGCACAAACATGACGAAGGAATTCTTGTTGAGATGTAGCCATGGGCCGACGTGTATATGTCTAGTCCGTGCGCTATCGGGGTATCCGAGCGGATTGGTGAGCAGTCCGGCGTCGGGGGACAGAGTTTTGCAAATTACAAGGTTCGGGAGCTGTCTAGACGACCCGAACTGGCCATATACCCGAACTGGGCCCCCAAGATCGTCATCTATATGACTTTCTGGCAAGCCCAGAGCCAGCATAGACCCGGTTAGCCTTCCGAGGATGACCGCATGACCAGAACATCGGCCTGTTTTACTCATTTCTCTTTACCTCATCTCTTTCTCTCAGAATCGTATATAAAGCCTCATAAAATACCGCAACAGACCAGTGTATGCCCCGCTCATCGTTACGACGATTCGGGTGTGCTCAGGCCACTTAGCGGAGATTAAAGTACCATCTCTCTCTGTGTAACAGTAGTCTATAAAATCGCAGCGTTGCTTGTTGGATCCAGAACATTTGTGTGAACCTATAAGCAAAGCTTCGCGTTGGGAGGTCGTGAGCGGCGACTGCCTCCACGTATAAATCAGGACCGCACGCACATTAGAAGGCTTGAGAACTGCACTAAGCGTCGCGAAGTGGACTCTAGCAGGGCATCCGCATTGGGTGACCAGGAAACGCCTCGCTAAAACCGACCACGCCCGGCACAGCACTTTGGGAGAACCCTGGGACAACCACCGGTCGTTTAGCTGTGTTGGATAGTACTTTGAGGTCCTTAATAAACTCAAGTGTACGGAAAAGATCTTGGATTCAAAGGAGTCCGAGTCTGCCGCTAGTTCTCGAGAGGCTAGCTGTGCACCAGAGGCCGTCTAGACGAAGCAGCATAGCCCTTGAACGGGATTTTCAGTCCAAATCTACACCTCCTCGCCTAGGCACCTGTACTTCGGTGCGATTCCTAGTAACAATCCTTTATATATAAACCTGCACATCCTTCCCTGGAAGTCTTGTTTAGAAGCCAAGCAGCCAAGCCAACTAGCGTCTAGACGCTGCATTTTGAGACGTTTTGAACGCATAGAACAACTATACGTGCTCTAGACATCAGATCCGCAGTCGCATACTACGACTCAGGACCCGAACTCATCGAGGAAGACGCGCTACGTCCCCCGTGAGTCAGTTTAGATAGGATTGGGTTGGTGTGTGTGTGTTTTGTGTGTGGTGTGTTAGTTGTTCAGCTAGCCCGCATTCAGAGCTTAGTTTAGCCCATTCCGTAGTCAGCGCATCTTGCCCGTTTCATCTGGAGCCCACCGCGAGGGTCCTGTTTGATTTTTGGAGCATATAAAGTTGTTTCCGTGGTTCTCCACAGAACAAAAAGCAGAGGTCTACACTCTTAAAGGTAGAGCCAAAGACAAGCAAGTACCGCAAGGGAAAACCTTCTCGAAACGCAACCTGTCGAGGAAATCTCTTTCAGCCGATCCTATCCACAGGAGAGGAAGAAGGAATCTGCAAGAAGAACTCTTTTTGCGTGTCAACGATCAAGCAGACAGTACGGGATCCACTAGCGCACGGAGTCTTATACCCGAGCCTGTTGATTTTCCACCTACTCAGCCAGGACGTGAACGCAGAACACAGAACTCTAGCAGGGGAAGACAGTCAGTCAACCCAATTTCTGCAAGCACAATTGCAGACCAACAAGGCGTCCATCCAGATTTACCAGGGTACTCTGGTAGAGCTAGATCATCGTCAGACCCACCGGAAGAACCACCGGTGTCAGACCAGGCAAGCACTTCGAACTCGCAAGCCAGTCAGAATACAAATCCTGCGCCCGTACCTACGGTGCAGAATCAACCGGTACCAAACCAAGTACCAAAACCAGTCCAGCCAGTCGTAGTACCGCAGAAACCAGTCGCAATGTCGTCTATAGATCACGGCAAGCTGCCGAATAGCTTCGGAAAGAATGCACTTGTGTTTTCAGATTCTGAAGATATAGAAAGCCTGCCTGCATATTTAGAAAACATTGAGTCGATCGCGGTGAAAGTTGGTGCTAAGAGTGCAGTGGATAAAAAATGGATTGCACTACTGCAGGACTACAACATTATCACCGCGAGTTTCGCGCTACGGTGCAGAAGTTGTTGGCCGGCACGCCCAGAATTGTTAATCGGGAAGTAGTCAGATATTATCTCACCGGCTTGAGCCCAGCTCTACGCTCGGAAGTTAAATTGTTGATGAGGGCCATACCCACAGAACTTTTGGGGTCGTATATACGAGAACAATCAGCGTATATACGGGCTAATCCGAACGGCACTTATGTTGCACCGATCAGAGACGAGGCAGATCAGTATGAATGGACGGATGTGATGGACGCGGCCACTAGGGTTATGAAGGAGGAAAGTCTAAATGTGTTTGGTTTAGACGCCTTTCCTACCGGAGAGCTCAAGAAGGGATCCAGTGTAGTTTTGTTGCAGGACAGTCGCAGCGAACAACCATCCGACGTAAAAGCGCTAGAGGCGAAAATCGCGAAGTTGGAAGCCGATACTGTTAGGGCAGCGAAAAAGGAAGCCGAGGAGAAAACTGCTTACCGCAAGGAAATCAGTGATCAACTAGGCAACGCTTTCGCTACTCACCTAGACAAGTTTACATCCGACCAGCACAAGGAGTTGCAACAGATTAAATTAGCAGTGGAAGGCAGCAGAGCAGACACTTCTGTCCGGCAGTCATCTAGTACTGGTTATTCTGCTCCGAGTTTTGTAAGGAATAGAACGCCGAACGGCATGTCTTGTTTCTACTGTTATGAACCGGGCCACTTTATTTTGGAATGTCTGCACCTTAAGGAAGACATCAGTAAAGGCCGGGTCAAAATGGATAGTAATAACAGAACGAGGCTCTACGATGGAAAAAGCATTCCCAGAGAACCCCCTCACAAAGCGCCTAGGGATAAGGTTAGGGAATATTTCGAGAATCGCGCACTAGTGGCTCAGAATTACGACGAGATCATGGACCAATTCTTTGGCACAGACGAGGAAGTGGCTCCCATACCACAGATCTGGGAAAGGCAACCGTCTAGTCATGAGGCTCCGGCATCGGATACCCTCAATCAAGTGCTTGCAGCAATTCGCAACCTTGAACGACCATACGAAACCAGATCTACGGGACCTGCTGAGTCTAGACCGGATTTTTAAGTGCTCCGAGGAAGGGGGCGCCCGGGAAGGGGAAGCCTCCGGAGGAAAGCACCTCGAACAACGGTCAGCAGAGATCACCAGCCAGACATCGCCAAGTGGAAGTAGTAATCGAGTCAGGTGGGACTAAAACCACCGAACAACCAAAGGCACCAGTGGTAGAGGAGAGTCCACCAGTGCGAAAAGAGGCGTCTAGACGAGTGACCATAGAGGATATTGAGGATTCGGGGGACGAACGGGATGATGTACCGACCAGAAAAGTAGCTGATGAACTACCATTTCGGAACGTGCACCCCTTGGAGGACAGGCTTTCAGCGCCTGCCCTGCCACGCAAACCCGGAGAGCCAGTTTCTGCCATGAGGGATCCAAGCAAGCGAAGAAAGAGGACTGCGAAAAATACCGAGAACGAGGATATGGCAACGGACCGAATTCTTGGGGACATTCGCAACCTTCGAGTACCTGCGTCGCTAGGGGACCTTATAGACAGCAATCCAAAGTTGGCACGAGCTCTAGGGGCAGACGCAACCAAGACCCGACGGGTTAATTTTGTCAAAACGACAGAAGGAGACGTACGGGCGGCAAAAGTTTCCAACTTTTCTGCAGCTCAGGTTGAGTTTGAAGAGGAGGATCTATCTAGCGAAGAACAAATTCGTCTAGACGGGTATGGAAACAATGTACGAGTTGAACCAACGGACTTGGCAATCATGGACAGTAAAGGCTATGCATTTAAGATGCTTATGTTCGATACGTTCCCTGAGATTGTGACCACGGCTGGACATGAGCTAGCCGAGGGGAGCATTATCATTGGGGATCCGGTCTTACAGTATTTTGGAAGTTTAGGTCCTACTGAGGCGGCCATGGATATCAAGTTGGCTACTGCCCCCTTGTCTGGAAAATTGCGTTGTCTATTTCCGCTTATTAAAGGCATTAGAGTTGAAGCAATCTCTGATTGTGGGTCTCAGATCGTATCAATGAGTCTGGAAACAGCTTTGAGATTAGGTCTGGACTGGGATACTCGGATGACTATATTAATGCAGGTAGCAAATGAACAAGTACAGAAAACATTGGGATTGGCTAGGAATGTGCCGTTTAGATTTGGGACAGTAACTCTATATCTGCAAGTGCATATTCTGAAAGCAGCACCGTATGATGTTCTTCTCGGAAGGCCTTTTGAGATGCTTGCGGAAACTGTTGTGGTTAACAAGCGGAATGGTGATGTGAGCGTAACTCTTACGGATCCTTACACTGGGACCCAGAGTACAATGCCCACCTATCCCAGAGGATATGACCCAGAGGCGGCCGAATCCAGCGCGAGTACCAACGGTTCCACGAGTAGAGGGGAAGTTCCAGGGGATTTTTGACATTATTCAATGAACTCGAAGAGGAGGGAGAATTAATGACAGCCTGGGACTATAATGAGCAAGGAGAATTGGTGTGCATAGGTTATGCACAGCCAAAAGACGGCAAGACCACTACAAAGGAAGATAGGCGGACCGCGTATTTATGCGCGTCTCAATCAGCGTTTAAAACGGATGAAGCTGCTTCAGCACTGTTTCAACAGTACTTAGGAGAAAGCGAAGTGGACGAAGGCATGGATGTATTCTGCTTTGACCAAGTCGCGGATCCGAGCAAGCCGAAACAATCGAACCGTGGGAAAAAGAAATGCCGACCCGGCAAGAAAATGCGGGCTCGCACAGTTCTATTAAGTACCAGGAACGGTTCTGGGCGAGAAGAGGTGGGTTTAGCTCAAAGTACAGTACGTATAGACGAAGGTGATGGCCGGCTAGACAAGGGTAAAACCTGTCTAGACGGCAACCAAAGTCGTCTAGACGATAGCAAAAACCATCTAGACGAGGAGAATGACCGTCTAGACAAGCCAGACAGTCCAGCCAACTCCAGGCGAGGCGTATCCAAAGCAATTCCGGCGATACCAACGGTGCCACGACAGTTTCTAATGCAGACAGAGGGAAACCCTGATGCTAGGAAGACGCGAGTCTCTCCAAGCTCAGTGGATCCTAAAACTGGGGTAGTCACTACGTTGTTGGGCAAGAAGTATAAGCCAGTCGCTGATAAAATTAAGCCAATCTTGGGGGAGCTTCCTGCGAAGTTTAGAATACAGTTGAATAGCTCATGATGCATAAGCTCGGTGGACCCCCAAGCCGTATGCATTAAGAGCAATATGCATTGCGGAATTTCTCACATAATGTGACATCGTGACATTTGAAGAAATCTTTCATGAAAATTCAGACTTTCAATGACTTTCCTCGTCTTCAAGTGAGTTGTACCGATCATGACGATGTACAGCACTCCCTGAAGTGCAAATCATGCACTCTGACATCTATTTGAGGTGCCACATCCTTACATAAATATGTTCCCATGGTTGCATGAAACCGAAATTGAGTCTGCACCCACATTTACGGCCTGAAAAATGCATAAAAGTGGGGAAAAACTCACTCAAGGGTTATGCATTATGCATTATGAAAAAGTGCATAAAATCCCCGCCTACCAAGTCGGTGGACGCCCGAATGCTATGCATTATGACAATTATGCATTGTGACCTAATGCATTGTGAACTATTGAACTGTAGTGAGGAACATAACAGGGGACCCGCTGGCCCACATGCCAAAGTTGAACCCGCATCCCACGCCGTTTGTCCCCACCGGCAGATATACAGCAGAAAGGCAAGCGGAGTTCCGAAGAATCCATGAAAATGATATTATGAATGAGACCGAACTTATGTTGGCCGATAATTTCATGATGGCACACGAGGCACATTTTGCTTGGGAGGACTCGGAGAGGGGGCAGTTCAAGCATGAGTTCTTCCCGCCCGTGGAAATACCTGTAGTACCTCACACGCCGTGGGTGTGCTCTCAGATACCGATTCCACCGGGGCACTTTGAGGAATTCTGCAAAAACATCAAGCTCAAAATTGATAATGGTGTTTATGAACCTTCCAACTCGTCGTACCGCACGCCTATTTTTGCTGTTATAAAGAAAGACGGCAAGTCCTTGCGGATTGTACACGCCTTAGAGCGTCTGAATGAAGTAACTATTCAGCACTCGGGAGTTACACCCGGTACAGAGCAATTAGCCGAGCATTTTGCAGGGAGATCCTGCGGAGCGACGCTAGACATGTTTGTAGGGTATGATAATAGAGATCTAGCAGAGGGCTCTAGGGACTATACGACGTTTCAAACTCCATTCGGAGCGATGCGTCTAGTAAAGTTACCTATGGGATGGACAAATTCCGTGCCAATCTTTCATGATGATGTTACCTACGTCTTGAGAGATGAGATTCCCCACTGTACTATCCCCTACATCGATGATGTTGCTGTGAGAGGACCCGCCACCCGTTATGAGACAGAGGACGGCGACTATGAGAGAATTCCCGAGAACCCCGAAATTCGGCGGTTCGTGTGGGAACACTTTCAGAACCTGAATCGCATTGTTACAAAAATGGGCTACGCA